>VZTF01003561.1:5190921-5399428 GCA_013397755.1 Cnemophilus loriae | reverse complement strand
CGGCGGCGCTGCGGCCGCGGCTCCGGGAGGCCGGGGGGCCGCCCCCGCCCTGGTGCCTGTCTCCGGCCTGCCCCGCCGAGCCGCCCGTGCCCGACCTGCGGGTGGGAGGAGGCGCGTGGCGAACCGGGAAAGGGCGCGCGCGAGGCGGGGGAACACCGCTCTGCTCTCCCCAAGGTTGCTGGCCCAGGTGTTGGGACAGGCAGGCCGTGACCTGGATCGCAAGACCAGTCTTGGTTTAAAGATAAAGTTAGAATTTATTATTATTTTTTTTAAATTTTTTTCAGCTTGAGTCAGCTTCCTGGGCTGATTCAGGGTATGGGCAGTGAGAGGAGAAACTCGTGGCTGGAGCTGCTGCACACGTGGTACAAGTGCGGGTTGAAAGTGTTAATAAAGCTACTTGCTAATTAGAACACCTGTATTAACTCTAATTACAGCATCTGTAGGAACTCTAATTAGAACATCTGTAATAACTCGTGAATTATAATTTGGTTATTCTTATCTTGATGGAGCATTTATTTTAATGCTGAGGTGTTTCACATGTCTTTGGGTGGGTGCATTTCTCCTTGAGCCTTAGCAAATATGAGTATAGAGTAGATTTCTTCATTGAGAACTAAACCTCTTTAGAAACAGGTTGATTCTTGTATAGCAGCACTTGGCAAAACCTCTGTGGGTCACCATCACTTGATCAGCTTCAGGGGTTGATTGCAGGAAGAGCAGGATTTTAGAACACTGACAACTAGACGTCTTTAATGCTCCAATTTTCGGTGTATTCACTTATCAGAACCACATTTACATCCTGTCACATACCGAATGGCCTCGTGTGTATAGGCATTCTTGAGTCTAACAGATGTGATGAAAGGCATTTGCCCTTCCCCTCACCAGCCTTTAGAATCACAATGACAAAAGGCTGAAATATATGAGAAGGCAGATTTGTTAAATATTAGGGCATAGTTCTGCCTCTAAACATGACAAAGAGAGTGAGAAAAAAATAGGATATTCCTAAGAAATTCCGTAACTACTATCAAACAACTAGTTTGATAGGTCTCAAAAGCATCTTTCCAAATCACTTTTCTCTAAAGAAGCAGCTTTCACATGCAGGACTCTGCTAGCCTGAGTTCCTTGAGTGAATGTGGTAGCTGAGTCAGTGGCAGCAACTGTTTATAGTTCAGTCTTGTTAGATGACCTTTCCCATCTTCTGGGGAGAAGTTGGAGCTTTCCCTCCAGCCCCTTGCTGGTATTTTTATCCCCTTCCTTGTCTCAAACATCCATCCCCGTGCTGCCTCACTCGCTGACTGTGTCTTGGAGGTTTGGCTGCGGGTAGAGCTCTGCTTTCACTTCTTTCACTTTCTGTTCTCCTTGTCTACAGAGATCCCAGGAACTGGCATTTGTTTCCTGTTCTTTTCTGGCAAAGCTGAGCTTCTGTTAGGAAAGATGGTTTGACGCTGCTTGTAAGGAGGTGGTAGAGCACTAGATTTGGCCTGGCTTGTTACTTGTGTTTATCAAATAAGTTACTTATTATGATTACCTAGGGATGTCAATTGAAATCACCACTCTCCCTGGTCTTATTACTGTCAGCTGAAAGTAAAAATCAGGGTTTCCATTCAAGCTGCCGTACAAGTTTGAAGAGCATGCTTTCTTTTCGCATTTTGGGCATCAAAACCACCTAAATCCTGTTTACGATGCCAAGCAAAATTTAATCATGCAATTGTGATACAAATGTTTGGGCTTCTTACAACTAAGAGTGCCCTACAAGAAAAGTAATACATTAAAAGTATTGAATGGCTGTAGCTTTTTAAAATCCATTTTTAATTAAGCCCCCTTTTACTATCTCTGTTTTATTTTCATCCTCTTTCCTGCAAGTGGATGCAGTTAAAAAATTATCTTACAATCTCATCTGTTGGGGAGGAAACCTCAAACCAAACAAAGCCTGGCTAAACTCACAAACCCAACACACTGTGGGTTAGGTTTCAGACAAAATCATAGAATGTGAAGGTGTTGGAAAGGACATTAAAGATCATCTAGTCCCAACCCCACCGCCCTGTGCAGGGACACCTTCCCCTAGACCAAGTTGCTCAAGGCCTTATCCAACCTGGCCTTGACCACTTCCAGGGATGGGGCATCCGCAACCTCCCTGGGCAACCTGTGCCAGTGCCTCACCACTATCACAGTGGAGAATTTCTTCCTGATATCTAACCTAAATTTCCACTCCGTGAGTTTGAACCTGTTATTTCTTATGCCATCACTACAGTTCCGAGTCCCTCTTCTGCTTCCTTTTAAGGCCTCCTTCAGATACTGGAAGTTTGTTATAAGATTTCCATGCAGCCTTCTCTCCTCCAGGCTGAGCAGCCCAAACTTTCTCAGCCTGTGTTTGTAGGGGAGGTGCCCCAGTCCCCTTATCAACTTCGTGGCCTCCTCTGGACTTGCTCCAACAGTTCCATGTCCTTGTGCTGAGAGCACCAGAGCTGGACACAGTATTCCAGGTGGGGGTCTCAGCGGAGCGGAGTAGAGGGAGAGAGAATTCCCCCACCCTTGCCCTGCTGCCCACTGTTTGGATGCAGCCCAGGATACATCTGGCTTTGTGGGCTGCTAGCGCACACTACCGGGTGATGTTGAGTTTTTCACCTACCACCGCCCCCGTGTTGGTTCTAAAACTAAGAAGCTATGGAATGATCCTGACCGGGAGCAAGGCTGACAGCCCGGCCCCGGGCGCTGTGTCCGCCTCCTCCTGCTTCCTGCTCCTCCGGGACTACGGCTCCCAGCAGCGCCCGGGCTGAAAGTGAAAATAAGCGCCAGGTTACGCTCCTGTTTGCGCCCTCCCCTCCCTCGCTCCCTCCCTCCCGGCGGGCCGCACGTGTCCTTCCTTTCCCTTTTGTTTTCCGCCCGCAGGCCGGCTGCGCGCCCGGGACGCGCCCGCTCCCCCCGGCGCCGGGACCCGCCGGAGCTGCCCCCGGCCCCCCGCAGCAGCCAGGAAGCCGCGGCAGTGACGGAGCTGCGAGTCCGGGCTGCGCAGGGAAACTTTGCCGCTGCTCTCCGCGCTCCCCACATGCGAGTGGACAACGCGAAGCCGGCTGCTGCTCTTCCTGCCGCTCCCGTTCCTGCTCCTGCGGCTGCCGGCGGGCCAGCGCTGCCCCCCGCTCCGGCTGCTGCACCTGTGCCCGGCCCCGGAGCTGCGCCGCGGCTTCTCCTCGCCATGTGGGACTAGGAGGGGTGCGGCGTTCTCCTCGGTGAACATGGATGCGGCGGGCAGGGCCGGCGGAGGGGAGCAGAGCCATCCCGGCAGCGGCGGGGACGCCCCCGGGGACACGTCCATGGACCGCTACCTGCGATCTCAGGGCTTGTACAGGAAGAAAGTGGCCAAGGATGGGTCCTGCCTTTTCAGGGCTGTGGCCGAGCAGGTAACTGGTTACATAAACAAAGCTCCTTCTCACGAAAGCATGGGAAGTGGATCTCATTAGTGGGTGGTAATTAGTGTTAAAACGCAGACAGGTATAGGTTAAGGTTATGCAGTCATGTGCCAGAGAAAAACGTGACTTTATTAAAATAATTTCCACCTTGCGAGGTGAGAGAAGTTCTGTGTGTACAGCTGCCTCCTGCCACCAAGAAATCCTTATCTGTTTTGACCTTCCTCCGCCTCCTCAGAGCTTTTCTCAGTGTAAGATCTCAGCATTGGAATACAGCTGCTTGGTATGAGATTGTCTAGGAAAAGGAATTTACTGGAAGGAGCTGAAAAGCCACGTTCTGAGTTTTGTTAATTAGTTGACTATAAAATTAGAGAAAGTGAGTAATTTATTTTCTGTTCTTCCTGTTGAATTCCCCTCCCCCATTTCAGTGTTAGTGTTAAAGGAAAAAAGCGACAGCGTCATCTTGTCTTAAGTACAAGCAAACGGCAGTGGGAGCTCTGGTGCTTCTGATTGTGGGAACCCAGATTCCTGTGCTAATTATACACAGAAGACTTTTAAAAAAAAATTCCTTTCCCCACTGAATTGATAAGTTCAGGCAAACGAACACTATTGATTAGATGTGGGTGGGGTTTTTTTTATCGCAAGGGAATATGTATATATATATATGTAAAATATATATTGCTATTCTGACTTCTTAATTAATACATAGAAAGTTTCTCTTACACTCCAGCGTTGATAGAATTTCTTTTCAGCTATTACATTTTTAACATCCCGTTCTTTTTATAGACTCATTTCGGTTGGAAATGACCTCTAAGAAAGTAAAGTCTTTCATTCAGAGTTATTAAGTGTTTATCTGCAAATTTGGTCTAATTTGTGTACTGTTCGTTCAGAAAAACTGAACTGAATTTGGAAGTGATTTGTGTTGAGGGTGGTGTGTAAGGACTGCAAGAGACACTGTGACTTTAATTGTCTGGAACTTCCCTACACTGTACTGAGATAACTTGGAACCTGTGATGAAAGTAATAGTATTCCAGTAGAGATTTGAACAGGGGGTAGAATGCAGGTGTCATGTTGGGAACTGAATTCCTGGCTTCCAAAGAAGTGTTTGGGCAACAGGCCTCTTAAAATGAAGAGAAGGTAAACGTGCACTGTGAGACTTGGTTGGATTTCATTTGAATGAGTGCATGTTGGTAGTTGACTTCCTCATCCATTGCTGCTATAACTTCCTTCAATTAAATGAAGTCCTTTACAAAGGAGGCAGTTAAAGATTAACAATAAATGCTATTTATTTTCTTAGTAAATCCTCATAAAATTGAAGGTTTGAATTTAGCAGACCTGTGAATTCTGCAGTTACTTAATTTTTTATTAGGTAATTGAGGTTTGACTTGCCTGAAGATGTTGCTACTGAATGAGTATGCGTATTAAATATTCTTAAAAATAAAACTAGAGTGTTTCCAAGCCTGTATTTAGACAGCAGTCATTAATTATTTGTGGCCTGTCATCAAAACTCCTGAGATCCAATGTCACCTTGTTCTCTTTCTCCCTTTGTAGGTGTTGCACTCTCAGTCTCGGCACATTGATGTTAGGATGGCTTGTGTAGACTATCTTCGGAAAAATAGGGAGAAATTTGAAGCAGTAAGTATTTTTGTTTTCTTTGTCAGCATTTAAGAAAAGTTACTTTATTCCTTCCACTTCGGTATTTTCTGCACCTCCCTATGTTTGTGGCAATATTCATCATAGCTAAATACCAGTTGATGCTCTTTAAATTAATTAGCACATATGTGGCAGTAACTCATTTTCATAAGCCTGGAGAGACCTGTGTACTCCTTGGACTGGAGTGATGTGGTGTGGGAGAAGTTTTTAATGCTCATGAAGAAACAAAAGCAAACTTAATCTTTAATAGTCTGTAGTGAAGCTACTATAATCTGGATTTTAGTTTAGTATAATGCCTACTTTAATAAAAGTCATAAAATGTTCTTGCTGTGCTAATTAATTGCTTTTCCAGTATGTAAGGGATTTGACTGATGAGATTAGTGAAATTTGTTTCAAGGTCTGCAGTTTATTATGTATTGGCACTCTAGGTGTTTTTCCCTAAACATCTGTAACTAAGCTTTTCATCAATCATGGATGTAAAATATTTCGATATTCATTATACTTGGTCAATGCCATCAGTGCTAGCATTATAAAATCCTTTTTCTTCTTCCTTTTAAAAGATCATTAATCAATAATGGTGCTTCTGTTTGTGTTTGTATGGGTTCTAGTGTATATACTGTTACCTCATTTCCAGGACAGACAAAAAGGGACTGAGTATGTGTAAGGATTTGCTACTAGAAGATTGTTACTCAGCTCTCTTTTCCCGTTCTAAATTTATCCAGATCCAAAATAAAAAGATTGTTTTAGATATGCACTGGCATAGGGAAGAGAAGGAAAGCAGGGATAAGGGTGTGTCTCTGTGTTATAATTTCTGACGTAGTACCCTATGCTCAAATGTGAGTGATCACATAAATGTGGAAGTTATCACGAATTAATGATATAAAATACAGCAGATCTCTCTGGGACAAGTCAGCTGCTCTGACTTGACTCCTTCCAGTTGTTTCCAACTCTTGGACATCTCTCTTCTTACTTTATTTTTTCACTGCTGACTTTTTAATCTCTTTCTTTCCAGAATTACTCCGCTCACTCCAATATCTGCTTCTCTGCTTCTGTTCTCTTGTTCACTTGTGTAGTGTTTTGAAATTCCATGCCCTTTTTGACTCTTAAGTGTATGTTGCTTCCCGTATTGTTGTTTCCCATCCCTACTTTGTTAGCTCTAGCTGGTTTTAGTATGATTTTAGTATTGTTTTGGTCTCTCTCCTCCAAACTCCTGGTCCCAGTGTTCTTTTTTTCCCCTCAGACATTATCCCAAGGTATGACCTCTCCTCTGTCTATCTTTGCTGGCTTTCTGAAAAGTCCCCTTTTTAAAAGTTTCTTGTGAGAGTAGGTGTTTCATATTTGTTCTCATTTTCCAGTGTTCTTCCTCCCTCGGGTACCTCGCTTCAGCTCTGCTGATCTCCTTTGGTGCCTCTGTCTCTCACTCTGCTTTGTGTTTCCTGTGTGGAATACAACATTGTTATCTCTCTTTGAAAAACCCAAACACCCAAACAGCGTAAACAACAAATGCCTCTTTCCCATATCTCCTGGTTTAGCTGTTCACTTGCTTCCATGCTCTATTGACGTGGTGGTGCTTCCTGAAGTACCTCTTCTTTCTGTCTGTTGTAATCATTTCAGCTTGAATTTGTGTCTGATACTGTTATAACCAGAATTTCTGGAGTGTAACCACCATCTTCATTTCCATCCTCAGCCTTTCTTGAAGTGTTGTCTTGAATTGCTGCTGTGTTACATTCATTCTCTAACTCTTCAGTTTCCTATGAGAACTTCTGGTTCCTTCCGTTCTTCCTCTGTGCATGATCTTCAGCTCATTTAATTTTGACACAAAAAGCAACTGCTGTCTATCACCATGTTTTACTGATCCACCTTTTTTAACTACACACCCGATTGCTTCTATCTAAATTAAAAAATTGGGCCAGGCTTATTGGTTCTTCTCACTTGGCTAAAGCAGAGCTTTTAATTTCACTAAGTTTTAGTTCCATTCAGTTCTCCTTATTATCTTGTTTGTTAAATACTATGGGTAAAGAGGCCATCCAGCTTGCAGCTTAAGTTCATAAGAGGATTTCCTCCTTGGTTTGTACCTCTGTGGATCTTTATTTCAAGTAAATCAAGCAGATTGTGACTAAAGAGCAATTTTTAAATGCAACCTCTCTGTGGCCAGTGTGGCTGAAACAGTTTGAAGTTAAGATGTCTCAACTACTGCAGCATCGTTCTGTGCTCTTGGCAAATGTGAATTTGGCCTCCTCATGTGTGTTAGGGAGTGCAGCTGAAGGATCATTTTCTTGGGCTGGCACTTGAAGTGTAGCCTGATTGTTTGCATCCTTTGCTGAAAGTAAAAGCAGTTTGAAGTGATACAGAACAGAGGAAAAAGTGCTTTATGAGTTGGCTGTACTAGATCTTAGCACTGCTTCCATACTACAGAAATGTGACTCCTGTTTCTGATTGTCCATTGCTGTTTATTTAACAAGATATTGGAATTCAAGTCCACATGTCCTGTCTTCAGTGCTGCTCTGCATGCCTGGGATGAAATGCCCGTAAACATCTACATGACATCATCTTTGCTTTCTTCCAGATTCCCCATTTGGCTGCTGAGTTTCTTTGTGGGGGGTTTTGTTTGGTTTGTTTTGGCTTGTGTGATGACTTTGAAAGCTTTGATGTGGTTATTTTCTGCAAGGCAAACCTGTGTGTTTGACTGTTCATTCCTTCATCTCGACATCACTTTATATGGAGGTTGTAGGCTTTTTGAGGGCAGGGGAGGCTTCAGTTTCCAGTGGTACATTCCCATTGGTGCAGTGGGTCACAGGCTGGAGCTTCCATATGCTGCACTATTAAAAATGACTAATTACTGCTGTTTTTTTTTTTTAATGCAGTTCATAGAGGGGCCATTTGAAGATTATTTAAAAAGTTTGGAAAATCCACAGGTATGTTAAACTTGATTTATAATAGAAAGCAGTACTTTTGTTGAAGTTGATGGCTAATTGCATTTCTTTTCCTCAAAAGTATTTTTGGTTGAGCTTAGGAGGTCTTTGAATTACGTGAATATATAGTTTTATTTGTGTACTATCTACTGTAAAATGATTTGGGAAATTGTATTTTTATGTCTTGTTGAACTCCAGATTCAGTGTTTGTATATTTATTTTCAGCAATGATTTCTTGCGTCTCTTGATCTGCTTATGAGGAGGTATAATTGTGTGTTTGTTTGAACTTTTCTTTTGTTTTTAATACAGGAATGGGTTGGACAAGTAGAAATAAGTGCCCTTTCTCTTATGTACAAGTAAGAAAAACCTTTCACTATGTCTTACTGAGATTATTTCTGTTGCTTCGTTAGTGAATCAGTTGGAATAGCAAAGATGGAATTATGTTATAATA
The DNA here is from genome assembly GCA_013397755.1 of Cnemophilus loriae. Taxonomy (NCBI): domain Eukaryota; kingdom Metazoa; phylum Chordata; class Aves; order Passeriformes; family Corvidae; genus Cnemophilus; species Cnemophilus loriae. The sequence continues at coordinate 5,391,011 of VZTF01003561.1, read as the reverse complement.
TACTAGTCCTCCGTAAAATTATAAATATGCTTTGAAAATTGCAGCTGTTAAGGGATTAAATAAAAATAGAAAAGTGGGTTTAGAAAATTACATTTAATCTGGAATGTGAATACAGGTTTGCAGTAATGCCATGTATCTCACCTGCCCAGCCAGTTGTGGGTAGTCTCATGCAGTTTGTTTTTTGTTAATTTTAATATCTTAGTTTTTCTATTAAAATTGCTTTTCTTACTGTTTCTCACTAAGGCTTTAGTACTAATCCTATTGCTAAGACGTGGGCTGTATCTATTTCCTATATACTAAATCTTTCTTCACAGAGTAGTGAGAAACAATATGCTGAATATTTATAACTGCTTTCTAATTATTGCGCAAGAGAGTGAGTAATCCACAGCATCTTCCCTGTCTGCTGTTTAGAAACCCATTAAAAATTCAAAATTTCAAAATGTTCACTGTAAATTAATGGCTTTGTCTATGGATGAGACAGCTGATAAGAGGAAAGAGTCAAACTAGTTAAATATTACCTTTAGGCACTTCGAGTGCTACGTGCGGGAGATTGCGTGGAATTCTGTGTTTGCATTTTGTGAGGTGGATGGGACAGCTCAGAGGTGTATGTGCTGCATGGATAGGAGAGGACAGCTGAAAGTCAGAGCAAAGTTTGGCTCAAGAGGCTTAGTGAGAAGGTCTGATGGTTACACTGAGCTAGGTTGTAGAGGGATATAACTAATTTAAGTCAGCAGAATTGAATGCTTAATCACATCAGAAACTGGATGGTCACGATCTGTTGTATTTCTGGCCATGAGAAACGTATTCTCATAAACAGGAGTAGTTTGTTTTGCAGTCATGCCACACTGGTATCCAGAACCACAGCTGATAAATGAATGGAGACAAATCCTGGTTGATAATAATGGTTTTTTTTAATTTCCATTGAAAGCATCAGGAGGGTTTTGTGGCACAGATGCAACTCTTGTGTAGCATTTCACTGCAGAGGTGAACACAGGAGAGTAGTTATTGCCGTGCTGGTTTTTGGAATGCAGGCTTCTATTGAAAAGGCAATTTAGAGTCTCAGGGAGAGTAGGAATGGTGGTGGAGGAAGGGGGAAAGAGTTGCTCCCTCTCCTGCATGCTGGCAGTCTTAAGGGGAGCAGAAGTAAGAATTTCCTTTTCTGTTCCAATAGGTGACTTTCAGACTTTTCAGGCATAGGATAGAAATTCAGTACAAACGGGTTTGATTTCACTTTCACTCCTCAGACCTCTCACAAATACAGTTTGGTTATCTAGTAAATTCTTCTTTTCTCCCTGAAATGGTGGGTCTTCTTTTCCTCTCAGAATTGCTTTTTCTGAGTAGTTGTAAAAAGTTTTTTGGTATTTTTTTAATCCAGAAACTGTGAATATACTCAATTATTTTGCAATGTTAATGTTAAAATGTTAGCACTTTTGCCTGTGTGACAAAGAAGTTGAAGGAAGTGGCAGGTTGTTAAGCTAAGAGCTCTAAGAGAACATTATGGATGAAAGGGAGAGATAGAAAATATTTAAGTTTAAAATCATGGTAGAGATTGATTATAGCAGAGAAACCACTAGGTATTTTCTGGGGTTATGTGTGTTCCTTGAGTTTGACTTCAGTACTCAAATTTTTATTGATGCTACTTCTAAACTAAATTCTTAAGTGCTACTTTTTTTTTTTTCAGGAAAGATTTCATAATATACCAGGAGCCAAATGCTTCTCCTTCACGTGTAACTGAAAATGGCTTTTCTGATAAGGTAAAAAAAATAAAATTATGGCTATTGTGACAGGTGGAAGTAAGACTACTTTATGAACAGCAAGTAGTTGCACATGAGTTTTATTATTCAACACAATGAAATGTTCTGAGAATTCAGTTTTAGTAGTTTATTTTGTATGTATTTAAGGCAGCTATGCTATTAATACATGTAACACTTCTTTTTAAATAGATGGGATGTATTTAGGGTGTGGCATATCTTCCTACTAATATAAAATTCTGTAAAAATCAATTTTCAGGCACTAATCTCTGTCTTAAATTCTTTTTGGCTTTTGTTCAAATTCTGTTTGGTTTAAAAGACATCCACCAAACGTTTTGATTGTTTTATTGATACCTTGAGATACTGAGAGATAACAAAGCATGTGGATGCCTTAAATTGAATTTAAAGGTAGTGCTTATGAAAAATCAAGTGAGATGCAAAGCCTAAAATAACCGTGTGGTTTTTTTTAATAGGTATTGCTGTGCTTCTCAAATGGAAACCACTATGATATTGTGTATCCCATAGAGTATGCAGAGAAGGCTGCTCTGTGCCAGTGTAAGTATTAAGCTGTGAGTTAAAAGCATATTTTTACCAAAAATCTTAAAGCTATCAGTGTTAGGTTTCAGGAAAAGGCTCTGTGTGGAAGTTTATTATAGTCATTTTCAGTAGCTTGGTTTTCAGTTTGAGTTGTCAATGACTGTATGATTACCATCTGTAATGGCGGGGTAAAAAACTGATTTAGCTGGTAATCGATTTTGCTCTTCCTCTTTCTCCTCCTCTTCCCCAGCTCTGCTGTACGAGTTGCTCTATGAGAAAGTGTTTGACATGGATGTAAAGAAAATCATGGCAGAACTTAGTGCTGTTGGTGTGACGGAGGAAAGTAATGGGAGCAGTGAAGTGTCTGCTTCGGATTCAGAAGATGACAACTACAGGTAAATGATATTGAGAAGTTGCCTGTGAACACATGTTAAATGAGTTTTCTGAATTTCTGGTGGGTAGTAGAATCCAACAGTTAGGCTTGAAAACATCTACAAACTACTAAGAAATGAAGTACAAAGAGGTAGGGTTAGAAGTGTGAAAGAATGCAATGTGTAATCTTCACTTACCTAAGAGCAGGCTTCTGGCTCTTCTGTTCTTCCTGCAGTCTAGCTTTGAGTCTCTTTACATAATGGATTATTGCCATTGCAACATGTGCCTCTTCCTCTTTAGAACAGCAGAATTCCCTGGGAAAACTGTCAGTGTTCCAGTCTGGCGTGGTAAACTCTGTGACAATGACTTGGTTTATTCTGCAGCTGAGTTACAGGAATCTAATCCAGCTTGTGTGGCTTCCACATCTGGGGGCTGGAATGCCTGCCTGAGGTGAAGCTAATGGAGACATAGAGATGTAGCTTGCTCCATTTCAATCTTGATCTTTATGAAGTGGGTTCGTATCCTTTTTGCTGGATGCTCTAGCAAGCTTTGAGATTTTGACCTGACTCCTTTTGCACAGTCAGTCTTTCACAGTGCCATTTTTGCACTTACATATTGGCAGGTTTTCTTCTGCTTAATGGGGTTCTTAACTCTGGCTCAGATGAAATTCCATTGAAACTGTGGAGATGATGCTGCATTAGTGGATCATGTCCCTTTTTCCCACTGATTGTTACAGCCCTTCCTTAGGGCTCTGCTGTGTGGCACGTGGCAGAAGTTCTTTGAGCTGTTGGGAGCTGGTTTCTTCCACAGGTTGAAAATGAGAGAAAGGAAGATGATGGAAATCATCACAGAAAAAAAGAGTTCTGGAAAAGGGATTAGCTTATTTCTGTGTTTGGAAAAAAAATACTAGGGAATGTTGCCAATTAAAATACAAAATATTTCTGCCTCAAGAAACAATTATTATAGCTAAATGTCAGAGAGTGGAAATCGTCTTCATTCGTTTCTGTTCTTGGAGCTTTCCTGGGATTCAAATGCAGTAGCCTTACCCTGTATCTTTGGGATTCCTAAGAAATTACCCTGCTAACGTCCTTAGCACCTTTGGAAATAAGGTCATATGCTCACTGGAAACTGTGGAACTCAATGTTTTTGATTTAAACCATATGTCCTGTAACGCAAGGGCTGATGTGTATGTATGTGCCTCTTGACCCAGTTAACACAAATTACAAACACTTCGCTGTGTTCATGAAGTCTTAAATCTTTTGCTTGTTTTAAAGTTGACTTCAGCTTGTTTCATAAGCTAGTTTTCCAGAAGATTCTTTTCATTTTATAAATACAAACTTTTTGGTTATCTTGTTATTAAGTGTAATAGTTTTGGGAGAAGTTAATGCTGAGAGTTGCCTACAACTGTTGTAGGGAAAAATACTTGGGACTTTCTCTGTGGAAAGTATTTTTCCAGTGATGTCAGGTGTAGAAAATAAGAGTAAATTAGAGTGCCTGATGCAAGTTAACTAACAGAGTAGGTTTTGGTTTTGAGGGGTTTTTTATGTCTACTTTTGCAATGCTTTCCTCGTGTAGTTGCAAAAATTTTAAGAGGACTTTTGTTTCTCTTGCCTTCCACCCCTTACTTTTTTTTTTTCAAAGTGACAACAAAGCACGCATAAGATAGACTTCCTAAAACTTGTACTTAAACCCAAAATCTTATTTCTATATCAAAGAAAGTTAAAAATGTAGTTTTTATTTTAGACAGCTTTTTCACTTCAAGAGATGAAGATATTCTGTAGTATGCTTATTGTCAGGAAAACAGAAGAGAATGTAGAGAATGCTAGTTTCAGTATATTTATCCCCTTTTAGATGTGTCTTACCTGATTTTCAGGCCTTAGTAATGCTGTAATTCATTATAAAAACATAACTTGCCTCTGCCCTATTACAGAAGTAAAGCTACAACAGTTAGTGATATGAATGGAATGAAGTCTCTTTCTGGCAACAAGGTATTTATCTGATGAGATTTATTTTCTTTATAATAACTTGTACTCGGCTATATTTTTTAGTATTTAATGTTCATGAGAGAATCTTGAGTTAATAGGTTTCCTAACATGTAATATCCTAAAAAACTACCTGCTTCTTTGAAAAGTAATGTATATTTTTGATGTGCTCAGAGGTGGATAGTGTCCTTTCTAATGCTGCTTAGTTCTTAGATTTGTTCTGGCATGGTTAAAAGAACACCATTTAATTATTTTTTTTTCAAAGCTCTTTATGCTCTATGTATTTTCAGCTTTTCTATATTTCAGTACAAGGCTTGAGCACTGTGATTGAAAAAATGCAAAGCTGGACACGTCTATGTAATTGACCATTTAGCACTTTGTTCTGTTCCATGCAGCACCTTGAGAGCAATGGGAATCCCAACTTGCTGGTGTTGCCTAAAAAGGTTCTGAAATCGCTCGATCCCTTGGTTTACAGAAACGTTGAATACGATGTTTGGCTCCGATCCAAATGGGGTGAGTAACAAACAGAACACTTCAAAGCTGCAGCTTTTGCAAGCTGTGTGAAGTGAAGCCCTCCTGAAGAACTGATGCAAATGGCAGTTTGGGTTTAGTTTGGTTTTCCTCACATGGCTCAGTGGGCAGATTTAGGTCCTGAACACCTGGTTTGCATTTTTACTGCATCAAGAAAGTAACTCTTTTGGTATATTTAAACTAACAGTATATTACTGCTTCCGTATTTACAGATCAGCAAAAACAAGATTTCTCTATTGCTGCTGGCATGCAATACTCCATTGGAGATAAATGTAAAGTAAGTAATATTGAATTGTAGTTTACAGACACATTAACATTTTGCTCAAGATGCCTGTTTTCCCGCTTAGTTAACTATTTTGCTATTGCTACTTTCTAAATACACTTGGCTTATGTCTTCAGCTGAGGATATACTTGTTATTTAATTGTTGGTAGTGTTTATGACTTACAGCATACATACAACTGGTCAGTGCAATTTTGCTCCATTAAAAAGCCACAAGGTTAACTGTCAAGAGTACATGTAATAAGATGGCATGGAATTGTAGATCCATGTATTTATGTTTGACACTGGACATAGTGATTACTCCTTTTTTATTGGCTTTGATGAAATCTCAATACTTCCAAGTAATGAAGTACAGCTTGCTTTAGTTACTGCAGATCCTGAAGTCTTGGGCGACTTCTCTCAGGGTGTCGCAAGTGCGTTAAACAATTGGTCTTTAAAGTCTATTAAGATTTGTATTAAGTGTTGCTGCTTGAGAAGAAGCAAGGTTTGCCATTAAATTCTCAAATTGCAGATTAATCTCCTTAAGTGTGTTGATTAAACTTGGCTAAACATGTTTCTTTCTAGGACATCTGACCATATATTAAAATTATTAATATTAATGAGAAAATATTCAGTTTGGGTAATCATGCAGCACAGGGCCTCTTTCAGTTTGTACTTTTTTATTTGCGTAATGGAATCAACCGTAGTAACTAAACTGCAGGGAAAACACATCTCTAAACCTAAAAAACCCCAACCACCAAATACCCCACAAAACCACAAGCCCCCAACCCCCCAAACCAAACCAACCTAGTGCTGAGTTGACTTTTTATAGCTTAATACTACAGGCTTAAGACTCGCATTTAAGACCCTAAGGCTGTCTTGTGTAGTGTTTATTGAAGGGTAAAGATATTATTAGGAGAAAACACTCTGATAATTAACATATTCTCTCTGTCAAATTTTATATGTATGTGGCAAGACAGTAAATCTGTGGGATAAAAACATAGGAAGAAAACACGAAGTAAATAGTGAAAATTAGAGTTGATCAAATTAATACAGCTGTATAGCCAAATACTGTAGTGGAACATTAAGAAATTTATTTTTTATTTAACAGAAAAATTTTAAGAACATAGACTGTCAGTCAGACTAGTAACACTGTGATCATGTCTAAAGAACATTTTTTGGTTGTTTTTAAAAAAACCTGCTGAAGAATAACTCCTGAAGTAATTGGTGTTCATTATGTTCCTAATTAGACTAAATTTCACTGAAGTGGATTTTAATAGGGAAAAGCTTTGAGTTTTATTGTGAGAGAGTGTTTTCAGTAAAGCTGAAAAGCCTGGCTGCACTGATTGCTTTTAACTCTCTCATGTGGTTTTGAAAAGCGTATTTCGTTAAGTAGTGTTCCCTAGCAAGCTGTTTGTTTGTGGGCTGTTTGTTTAGTGTTGTGTGTTTGTTTTAATAGTATTTTTATTTCTTTTTGATGAAGCAGTAAGGATTGAAGATTGGCTTTTGATTCATTTACTGAATTGTTATGTGTATTTCTCAGGTCTTCTGTTGCCCAGAGGAAGAATTCTGTTTCTAACATTGTTGATACTTTAAAGAGTTACCTCCTCTCACAGTCATCCTTGAAGCTAATCCACTTTTTTTTTCTTATTCATGTTCCGTACAGGTGCGCTTAGACCATAATGGGAAATTTTATAATGCCCATATTCAAGAAGTTTTTTCAGAAAATGGGCCAGTTGTTGTATTTGTAGAAGAGCTTGGAGCAAAGTAAGTACTTAATCTCTTTCGGAAGGGAGCACCAAAGTGAACAAATCCTTGCTTTGGTTCAGAGTTAACTTCAGCCCCTGAAATGTATCTGTTTCTTTACGTAGAGCAGTACTACCACAAATTTGTTAAGAAACAGCATACTTGTAAAAAAAGGAAAAATTGATTATCATTCCATACTTTTTTCTGTAATGCTAAGTAGTCTGGGTATTACTTGCAGAGTGGAACAGTAACTACATTAGTAGTATTTTAATTTTATTGTTTTTGCACAAGATTCAATCCTAAACAGATTGACACCAGGCTAATAAGGTGTTGCTTGTACTTACTAGTTAGATGCTAGATTTGTGACAAGCTTTTCATATTGAAAGGTCCATTAAAGCACCAAGCTCCTCTGTTGTTTGAGTAGCTCTGCCTGATTTCATCCAGAGAGTGCTAAGTTGCTGTTTAGATCAGCATCATCTTTGCCCTACCTGGGACAAAAAAAGTGTTTAAAGTTGTTCTTGTGGGTTGGGGATTTGGTGGTTCTGGTTGTGTGGGGTGGGGTTTTTTGTTTGTTGGGGTTTTTTGGTGGGGAAGGGGCAGGGAGAGAGCAGTTTGAGACATCCCGAGCTCTTCTGTAAGTCCTGTGACTTCTGGGTCAAAAAACCCCACATTGATTGTAGTCTGGGAAGAGGAAACACTTTCAATCAAGGTAAATGAGAAAGATGCCCATTAATCTCATTTCATCTCCATGAAAAAAAAGAAAAATATTACTAGATCTGAAGATTATCTTGCAGTTTGAACCCTTTTTAAGTTGGAGTTTAAGCTGTTTGAATGTCTGCCTTTCAAATAATGTGAACAGTTGCTTGGACCATCCTACAGCATCCTCAATTAAAAAGGCAGTAATTATTCCGGGATATATACCATCAGTGTAACATCTTTCAATCTTGGCACCTATTGCGGTGTTGGTAATGAATTTATCTAGGTATATTGCTTTTATCTAAGTATATTGCTTTTTGTGATCATTCTCTTTTTCTGTCTGCCCTGAAGACATTACACTAGGCACTTCACGAATGGCTGATCATTCTTTACTGGATAAGTTTGTGTCAACTTACCAGTTTTATGTAGAAAGGGGATGAAAAAAAAAAGGTTTGCTCTTCCACACATTGCTTGAGTATAATCATAAAGGCAAAGGACTTCGAATGCAATGTTCTCAAAAATGGAAAGATCTGTCAGTATTAGTGAACATGTGGTATTAATTTATGCAAGCCCCAGTCTGGTCTTTTAAGATATTATTCCCTCCATAATTCCTTGTTTTGTAGGCATGCTGTCTCACTGAAGAGCCTTAAACCTCTTCCACAGACCTCTCCTATGGAGGGCTGGAACACTGTGCCAGGGAAGAAGATAAAAAAGTTTTACCCAGCATGGGGGCAGAATGCTCAGCCTGGTAGGACTGTACCTGTCTTTGTGTGGCAGAATCTTCTTTGTCAGATGTTTTGTTCCAAAGAGCTTAAAAAATGATTAAAACAAAAGTCTTACCTGTTTTCACGTTGTTATCGCAGATGCAGAGTGCAGAGGGCCAAAGAATCAGAGCAAGTCAATCAAACCCCAGTCAGCACTACCTCCTCGACTTCAGCATACTGCGGGGACCAGGCAGCACCAGTTCTTGTGTTCTGGGCCCCAACCTCATCAGACCTCAACTGAGCAAAAAGCTCCAGGCAGGAATCCTTCCCAGTCTGCAAGGTAAAACTGCAAACAGCATCTTCCTTGGCTTGAGCTCTGCCTGAGCTTCTGGAAGCCCAGGTGCCTGCTTCAGATGCTTCCAGCATACTCTTTTGAAATATGTTGCCATTGAATTCTTAAGAAGGGTCCCAAGTCCTTAAGAATACACACAAGCACAGGAAAAATAATAATTTTTCCTTCATGCATGGCAGTATCTGCCTACAAAGCAGCATTTTTTTCTTGGAAGGTGGATGTTGGTGTGGGTTTTTGTTGTAGTTGTTGTTTTTCTTTTTGGTTGGGGCTGAAATAATGTTGCAAGTGCTTCTTGGGCATGGCTAAGATCTTCTCTCAGCTTCTGCTGCACCTGTCATAGGGGACCGCTTCGTGTTCTGACTTACCACTTGAAAGGAGCATGAGAACAGTGTTTTTCCCGCATTTGTGTTGGTAGTGACTTTTTAATTCCTTGGGCTGCTGCAGCAGTTTCTATTTCCATCATTACATCTTCTTTCTTCCTCCTAACCCATGCGTTTGTATCGTGTTTGATCCGGAATTTCTTAGTCCAAGCGATCCTGGTTCCTTTTCTCCTGCGCAGGAAAGCGGAGCGTGAGCGAAGTGAGGAGCTGAGCCATGGCAGCAGGGACTGTAACTACTTTGGGCTGTCTCCGGAGGAGCGCAGGGAGAAGCAGGCCATAGAGGAGTCTCGTTCCCTTTACGAGATCCAGCAGCGGGATGAACAAGCTTTTCCTGCTCTCTGCAATGTATGCTGTATTCCTTGTAATTAACAGTGCACTTTCCATATTCGTCTGTGAACCTTTCATTAGCCATTGGTTTGCTATCCTTGAATCACACTACAATTCAAAAATTAAGGACATTTATTTTGCACCCACTTTGTAGTTAGAAATACAGGTATCTACAATGCTTTATATGTTGAAGATGGGAAAATACACATAGTAGTTTATCCTGGGAATAACTGAACATCCACCACACACGGTGCTTTAGGTGTGTAAATATGGGAGACTCATGAGCATCTGTAGCTGTAGGATTTTGGAGAGATCATTCTATTGATGCAATTTTAAGGGAAGTGAGTGGGAGTCTCAGTACATCCAGGGAAGTGGGCAGATCCTGTGGGTAGAGAGCTACTCTTCACTTAGGTTTGTTCTAGAGGTGTGTGGGGCTTTTGCAGTTTAAATCCTAGGGCAAACAGAAACAACAACAAGGCTGGGAAGAATGAGTAGGTGAAAGACGTGAGGTCTAAGGGACAGAGGTTGCTCTCTACCCCTGAGCAGTAACAGTTTGCTGTATTTGCTCACCTGCAGGAAGAGGATGTGATTTATTGTCTGAGTGAAACAGATTTTGTCAGGTCAGCTAGTGACGTGAATGCTCTTAAAGGGCACTTGGCAAAATGTAGCAACGAATGAATAAATCTGCAGGATACTGAGCCAGACTCCCCCCCACCCTTCCCCTTTCTGCCTGTCACAGACATAAATATTATTTGTCATGGAGGCATAATAGTATCATAGCAGATGATGGCAAAGTGTCACTGGGCAGATTACATAAAGTGATATTTCTGCTTTTGTCAACTTCTGTAGAATCAGTCAGTCTGTCAGGCTGCTACACAGACTGTGGATAATGTAAACCAGAAAAAGTTCTCAAATAATGAAAGAAGAAACAGCAAGTGGACAGCAGAGGTGGAAGAGCAGAAGGAGAAAGGTAAAACTAAATGGACTTAGCTCGTGGCTGTGTTTTTTGTTTGGTGGTTTTGCAGCCTCAGAATTTATTCAAGATGGGGCATCTCTTTAGGCAATGAGGGGAAAGATACCTTTTGTAGCAGTACCAAACTAAGCTGGGCTCAAGGTAGAAGGGTGTGGTTTGTGAAGAAAGTACATTTTCCTGCTTTGTGAATGTGGCTGAGAGAGCAAACTCCTGGCTGGGATTTTTGTAGTAAATGGGAAGAGAAATGAGAGAAACGAAAAGACTTATCAGAGCTACCCTAAATTAAATCCTTTTGAAATTCTAGAGTGTGTGGCAGAAAGTGCCAGTGGGAGGAGCATTAAGAGTCATTTATGAGAAAAGCAGGTAAAAGTATTCACTGTGGCATGGTAAGAATTAGCATACCATGGTACAGGAAGGGGAGAAGGTAGTGTACAGAAGAGTTGCAAAAACAAACCTGTTTACAGTGGAAAGATCTGTCACATGATCAAAGTTTTGTTTGGGTTTTCTCCCTCCTCCCAGTCAGTTACAATACTCCTTAGCTTCTCTTCATGAACTCAAAGCTTTTCCTCTTCTGTGAGGAGTGGAACATGGCAGTAATAGATGAAAGCTGTAGGTGTCAGGAGGAGGTAGTTAGTAAATCTTTGCTAATTGCAATTGCTAGTGGTTGGTGGCATTTTTTAATTAGTATTTTTAAAACTTTTTGTTCTGTCAGCTTTGCCGGAACTAAAACCTAAATTTGATCTTGGCTTCCTCCACTTTTTTTTTTCCCTGACTAAATAAAACTCAGACTCTTTAGTCTCCTCATAGAAGCTGTTCCTTCCCTCAATTTTTTAATTTTTTTTTTTGTTTTGTTCCCTTCTCTCTGACAACAGCAGAGGCATTGCTGTTGTCTATTTATGGTATGTCTGTTCCATAGTCCCTTTTACAAGATGGAATAATTTCTTGAGTGGTCTCACAAGGACCCACCTTACCTATTTTTCATTCTCCAAACATCTGAAAACTTGTTTCATTTGCAAACCTGTTTCATCAGCAATGCCAAAAGGAACGTTCACGTAGAGAAGGCTGGAGAGAAAGTAAAGATTCCAGTGTCATGATGGATTTGGCTGAAGGGCATGGCATGTCCAGCTTTCTCTGTTTTTTGTGACGCTCTGGATTGCGTTGCCTCTTGTGAAACTAGGTTAACAATCCTATGGGAATCAAGTGTACTTCCTTCTGAGTGTTTAGAGATTCCTAGTGCTGCTCAGGGAATTGGCAGTAATTCTCAAAATCAATACTGTTTCAGTTTATACTGTTGAGTAGTTGTGACAGAGTATGTGACAAGCTTTTAAAAAGTCCGTATCTACTATTGATAATATGGGCATGAGTTTGATTGACAAGCAGTGGTAGCCAGGTCTGAACATAAGCCAGAACGTGAAGAACTTGTTCAGATCTTATTATGTCATGACCGTTTTTTAACACCGTCTTCCCCATCGAAGTGTTTGCTGGTGCTTGAGAAATGAAACTTGGTGCAGCAGTCTGAAAACTTTTTTAGATCTTTTAATCCACTGAAACATTCTAAACTGTTTTTACTCAGTCAAAAGTAGACGAGACTTTGAGCTTCTGTTATCTTAACACTTGAATATGAAAATGCAGATCAGAACACTTGCACTTTCAGCAAACTTTCAGTACAAACTTCTGTTTCATTAGGAGCAATTTAGGATGAATACGTTTAAAGGGACACCTGCATTTCATTCCTGCTTTCCCCAAGCATCACTGAAACAGTTACCAAACATCAGTAAAGAACTCCTGTAGAGCTTGGAGAACCCAGGCTGAAGTAGCTGCTCTGTTACTGCCCGAACAACTGTTTGTTTTAGGATGCTTTGACCTTTGGTAAAAATAGAAGTTTAAGTTTTCTGCAGTAATATATACTGAGGTATAGGTTTGGTTTTGAAAGTTTAATTTTGGAAAGACAAACTAACTGGCTTAAGTTGTGATAGCCATAAGTGGTGTAATGGTTCATTTACTAGGTTATGTCTTGGTGTTGCAGAGTCAAATTCCAGGCAGATCCACTTAAGTCAGAAGCTTGAGCCAAATTCATCTGAGGTAATCTTAAAGAAAAGACCAAATTTTTTTTTAATGTTATTGCTTCTCTGATACATGATTAGCAGAGCAATAGCTGCCTTTAGAGCTGTGATTGCTGCTGCTGCTTTACAGCTTTTAGTGAAATACTCCTAAGGCTGGAGGCTTGTATTTCTGTCAGCTTTCCTCAGCCCTGTAACCCATACTTATAGTCTTTCTCTGCAATCGGAGTCCTCAAACCTGGGCTATCGAGAGCACTTATGAATCTGGATTTGTAATTGTTTAGTACAGTCTGTACTTTCAGTATAATGGGACCACAGAAGATTTGATGTTTGCTAATAGCTACTGTGCTAACAGACCATGAGCTCTGAAGTTCAGTGAAGATTTGTGGCCTCTTGTTGGCTTTTAACCTTTGCTGTCCTTTCAATGAGCAAAATGTCACACTAGTATAATATATGATGGGTGCTTAGCCCACTTTGTATGGAGTGTGGTTTACTGTTTGTGAATAACTCTTTGTAAAGTTAATCTTACTATTAGACTAGCTGTGTCTGTTGTTTCTAACTTTGCTTTAGAAGAATAGTCAAGATGAGAGTTATCCAAAAGCTTCATCTCCTTTGGAACAAGTAAAAACAGATTCTCCGATTCTTGCTGAGCAAGTATGAAATGTTTGTTTGATTTCAAAGTTTTCCAGTCAGGAGACTTCAGACAAAGGGGAGCTTCATCACAGCCACGTATGTATTACAATACTGGCTTTTAATTACACAGTCATTTCAATGGTGATAATGCTAACATTTCATGTTTATAGTTAGGAATCTGTTATGTCCAACATAAACAATGTACAAGGACAACCCTTAATAGGAAAGTAAAAGTATATCTGTTCTTTTCTGAGAGAGGGGTTATTTCATAATTTTCTACCAAGGTAATTGTGCTTTTCCCTTTAAATTCTTTAGCTTTGCCTTTTCAGGTTTCTCTGAGGTTATTGGTAATTGCTTGTGAGGGTGGCTTTTCTTTTGGGTGGGAGATGCTTAAATGTAAAGCTTGTGGAGGTGGTTCCAGCACTGATGGCTCTGTGGTACAGGCATGGCTGGATAGAGTCAGAGCAGGGCTTTCCACACAGTGCTGTAGCTCGGGTCTCTTTGAGTATGTTCCTAGTTAGTCTTTCCCTGTGGGGATGGTGGTAGTCTGGATAGGACTGAGTCATCAGGGTCACCAGCCATGGTGGGATTTAGATTTGTTTGTTTTTACAGAACCTGACCGAGTGCTTGCCGAGCGTAACTCCGACACCCTCTCCAGTCTTCTCTGAGGTGCATTTACCTCCAGCAGTGCCTTCTGTACCAGCCATTGTGCCAGCTTGGCCAAGTGAGCCAGCAACCTATGGACCAGCAGGTGTGCAGAAATATTAACATTTATCAGAAATTACTAACCCTGGAAAATACTTTCATTCTCTTACTAAGTTGAAGAGGCCCCCAGGAGACACTCTCTCATATAATTTCACATTCCAAAGGCAGCCATTCATAGGAACGTAGTTTCTCACTGCTGAAAGCTAGTGAGAGTTCTAACAGATCTTTGATTGCCTGCATGTACAGTTTGCTTTACTCCCAACCTGAAGGTATAAGAGGGTTGTGTACTCGATTTGCCATTTTTCCTCTTGAGTGGGATAGCACTGAGTTTTGAGGATCCGCATAAGATAGAACACCTTGTCAGCATGTTGAAACCTGATACGTGTTTGTGCTCTGTGTCCAATGTAATAATAAGCTCTTTGGTTGACTAAAGACTCAGCTTGGGGCTGATGAGATCCATTTGGACCTGAGCTGCAAAGCCAGTGTAATGGGTTTTTGTGTGCTGTGCATATCTTCTGGTCTGTGGAGTTAGCTTAGAATTAATATTGCTCATTAGATCAGGTGCTGCATTTTCTCTCACACTGCTGTTTCTGTACAAGAACCAGCTTTCGGATCAGCCTGCTGTGTTCACGTGAGACAGCCACAATCCTGTCTCACTTGACTGTCTGTGACAGAAGATGTGTAGCCCAGTTGATTGGAGCTCAGATTCAGAGTTGACTCTAAATGACTAGTCAGAATGAGAACTTAAAGGATTCACATAAGAGTTTCAGCTCCCCAATTTTTTTTTCCTTCCTATTTCCTTCTGGCATTCATAATTTTAAAAAGAAATGTAGGATCAATTTAGCTCTTTCTGGAAAGCTTAGCTTACCTGTTTCCTTCTTTCTGCAAACTGTTCTCTGCATTTTGAATCCTACTTTTCTGACATCTTTTGGTTTGTGATTATATATCTGTATATACATAGATATGCACTGATACCTGTTATATATATATATGTATGTATGTTGGGGTTTTTTTCCCTCTAGGTATTCCAACCCAAATACCTGCTTCTTCCCTGATGCCAGGACCAGCAACGGGACCTGACTCTATTGTATCACAGGCTCAGGTAACATCTGCTTCAGTTGCTGGAGTTCCTGTGTGGCTACAAGCAGTTAACCAGCCTTTAATGCCTTTGCCTCAGACTCTGAATCCCTACCAGGATCCGCTATACCCCGGATTCCCTTTTAATGAAAAGGGAGAAAGAGCCGTTGCACCTCCTTACTCCCTGTGCAGTACTGGGGAAGACTTACCTAAAGGTGAGAAGTGTGGGTTTTACACCATTTTTCCAAATAGGTCGTCTTTTCTTAAAATGTAGTCCTGGTGTCATCCTTTGTCAAAGGATCCAATAGTTGTCATTCCATGATTTAAGACGTGGGAGGGAATACTGAATAGAGTTGTAACTCTAGTTTGTGCTGCCAACATTGTGACTGTTTCAAGTGGTCACACCTGGAAATCTGGTAGGATCATTCTGTGGTTCTTAGCTTGCCCTACCATAACTTGAAGTTTTGTGCATGTAAAGAATTATCTTTGGAGAACTGCTTCCTGTCAGAGTAATAGGTTTGCTCATGTTCTTTAAAAGCTTGGAAGCTGTTGAGCATATTCTTACTGGTCTGGGAAAATGAATACTATGAATGCAAGGTATGCCCATAAAGAACATCTCATGTCTGACTGCACAGTGGTGTTTGTTTAGTGAACTGTTTGTTTAAAAACTAGAAGTTTACAGACTTAAAACTGAAATTTAAACTACTGTTGTGTTCTAGATAGCTTACTGTGGCAAAAAAATCCCAACTAATCAATTGAAGACATGCAAACAGCAACTTAATACCTGTGTTCTCTACAGAAATAGAACTTTATGCAATTTTTGTATCAGATGAAATATTTTAGGTCCTTATGAGTATTTTTGTTCTTTTTTTTTTTAGATAAGAATATTCTTAGATTTTTCTTCAATCTTGGTGTGAAGGTAACTCTTCAAACTTATGCTTTCATGTCTGCTATAAAAATCGCTTTAAAATAATTGTTGGTACTCAGAGTGCAGAAGTTTTGTTGCTGCAGCTGTACATTTCAAGTCCATCTTTCAGTTTGAAGTACTTTCTTATTTTGTGTTCTGTTAACTGGGATTCCAGCAGTTGTCCACGGTGCAGTTTAAGTCAGCAGAAATCAAATTAATGTCAACAGCATAGTGAGAACTATTGGCTTCTGGCTGTGGCTGCACAGCAGCAAATTGTGCTTTACAGAGTCATAGATAAATTGTGAATGTGAAGGTGCTTCTTTTGGATGCAGTGCGTAGGGAATGAGAAAATGCCCTCAGACTTCAACCCTGGCTGTATACTGGTAAAGCCACTGCACTACAGATCCCAAAATCTTTCCCTGGAGACACTCCCTTAAGTAACCTGCATGTCTGTTCTTTCTATTCAGGTTAATGATAACAGTATTTTACTTTTTCAGTAATTATAATAGTGTGTATGTGTAAATGTGGTGCAAATCTGTGTGTGTGGTTGGGGAAAGAGGCTCAGCCAAATCCCAACATTTTCCATTTCTTGGCAAGGACTAGTTGCTTACTCGTTTGCTTACTTTCTCCTTTCTGCACATAAAAATGTTCCTTTTTTACCTTCTTACTCCTGTCAGGCAAACGACTTGGGACAAGGTGCTGAGAGCTCTTGGGCTTATTTCATGTGACTTTGGCCATAGCAGCGATATTCTTTGGTGTCTGGGCATGGAAAGAGGAAATACTCAGCACAGTTCCCAATGTAAATTTGATATCCCTGCGTAATATAAGATCTCTTTGCTTAATAGGAAATCTGTAAGTCATTAATTAGCAAGTGTCACCACAATGCATTTAAACAGCGTGAGTTTCCTAAGATGACATGCTTGGGACTCTCCTTACTGGTACTTTGGATTATTTAGGATCTAGACTGTCATTTTGGTGCTTCAGCACCATCTGCTGGTCCCAGCCCACGTTCTAGTGGCTGTGCTCCTCCGCTGGTGTCACAGGGTACAGCAGGCCCGGGAAATCCCCTCTGCATTGTCTGCTGCTCTGCTCACACCCTTGCACTGCACATTGAGAGGGAAGGGGCTCCTGGAGAGGAGGTCTGCCTTAGCTTTTCAGGATGGTTTGCTCCAGGAACTGTTTCTACAGAGTCCAGCTCATTAACGTGGAGGTAGAGAAAAAGGAAGGGGTTCCTTTTCCACCTGAGGTGGACAGCTCCATTGTTGTGGCCTTGGCAAAGTGAGCTCTAGTAGGAGAAATTGCCAATTAGTAAGTGTGATTCTGGAAAACTAGTTTGAAATGTTTCTCTTCAAACACATAGCTGGAGCTTGACTTACTAAGTCAAGCTTTGTGTGTTTAACTATATAGAAATTGTTATTAAGTTTTCTTACTGGTCATAACTGTTGCCCATTTCAACTGCATTTGGAAGCAAAATAAAAAATAAACATCATCCTAGAGTCATAGGATTTAGAACTGAGGGCCGTCACTGTAAAGAAAATTAACTTTTATCTCCTATAATTAACTGTTTCAGAATGGTAAATGACTGGTGTGCTTTTATGTCTCTGAACATTCAAAAGACCTAATAACTGATTTTTAAATTTTTTTTTCCCTGCTGTCTTGCAGGCATACAGTTGTCCCATGTGGGCACCCCATTCTTACCTGTACCCCCTGCACCAGGCCTATTTAGCTGCTTGTAGAATGTACCCAAACGTGTCCCTTCCTGTGTATCCGCACAACCCCTGGTTCCAGGAGGCTGCTCCCACTCAGAACGAAAACGAAACTGCACGACCAAACAGGCACTTTGCTGTCCAGACCGAGGCCAGGTCCAACGGTCAGATTCCACAGGTTGAGAGATCTCCATCACTGCCTCTGATCATACCTTCAGCTCAGGTGACAGAAAGTCAAGGACAGGTCTGTGTCGAACCGGAGAATCCAGCGCAAGCTCTTCATGCGAACTACGAGGAGTCCCTGAGAGGGAAGAATATGTTCCCGCAGCCGCCCTTTGGACACAATCACTTTCTAGGAGCTGTTCCAATAGCACCTCCTTTCTTTCCTCACTTCTGGTATGGGTACCCAGTTCAGGGTTTCATTGAGAATTCAGTAGCGAGACCTAATGTTGTCTTGTCACCTGAGGACAAAGAGGCAGCAGCTGGCACCTCTGCCAGCATGTATGTGGGCAAAGAATGCAGCCCTCCAGTTCCTGGAGTGAACTGTGCAGAGCAGCTCCAGAAGACCAACAGCAGCAGCGGCTCCAACACCGTCCCATTCCCAGTGGCTGCTGCAGGGACCCCGAAAGACACTTCAGCCAGGGCACCTCAGCTGGAGCCAACCTGTCCTTCGGCTGCTCCTAAGCAGAAAGCAGCTGGGCAGCAGCATCGCCCTCCGCAGACACAGGGCTCAGAGAGGCCGACAGCAGGGCCCGGCACGCAGCCACTGGTGGCAGAACCTCCCAAAAACGAACTGAAACCCAGCACTCCCAGCCGGAAGGAGAAGCCTGCTAAAGGCAGAGAGTCCAAGGGCGCTGGGAACGTGCAGATGGAAAGCAGGGCCCAGAGAACGAGGGAAGAGAGCTCTGAAGATGACACTGAGGTTTCCGACATGCTGAGGAGTGGCAGATCCAAGCAGTTCTATAACCAGACTTATGGAGGAGGCAGAAGGCCCAGACCTGACAGGGGTTATTCTAGCAGGGGAGGATACCAGTTCCAAAGAAACGAGGAGGCCTGGAAAGGACCACCCAGCAGAAGCAGAGATGATGGCTACCAGTATCAGAGAAACTTTAGAGGGCAGCCATATAGGAATGACAGGAGAAGGGCAACACTGGGAGATAATCAGAGGGGGCAGCAAGCATAAAATGAGTGGATAATTGGAAAATTTAAGAAACAAAAAGTAATTTGAAGTAGCAGTTTAAAATCTTAATTTCTTTTTAGTGAACTTCAATGATATGTTTAATTTTTGGTTAATTTTTGGCAAGTAAAGACTAGGAGGATGTCAAGTCCTACCATAGGGTTTTTGGGGGGATTCTAGAGTTTGTTTGGCTTAGCAGTTTTTCCTCAATGTCAAATTAGAAAAAAAAATAGGTTTAGTGTTTGATAATTTTTTTCCCCAACAAAGGTTTACGTTTGTGATAGACGAGGCTATGTGCGTTTACTAGAGTGACAAATGACAGCATTTGATGTGATCTAGATTCTAAAATTGACAGTAACATTGCACCAAATATTAATGTATATTTTATCATACAATGCCTTAGTTCTGAACTGAGCTAAAGGAATTCTCAGCCTACTGCACTGTTGTCTCTGATATGCTTCCAACCCAAAGGCCTTTCATCTCAAAAAGAAAAAATATCTGTCAAACTTGAATGTTTCTCTTGTGTGTTACACGTATGGCAGCCAGCTAACCCTGTGTCTTAGGTATGTTGTATATAGTTCTTTTCATAATCATAGGGTATATTTTTGAATTTTAAAAAGCATTTATTTGTTGAAATCAAAATCAAGACAAGCAGTCAAGAATACCTGTGTATGAACTGATAAGAATGGCTGTTTCCACCATGAATTCTTCTTAATGCTGGTGTGACTAGAATGGTGCCTATGCCAACTGAATAATTACAAAGACAATAAAAATGTAGATGCTATGCATTTCCAAAATAATTCTGCATCTGTTATAATAGCAGAAATTTTTTTAATGCCACTTTAACACTAATGCACTGACAAATCCTAGATATTTTGTGAGGAGATGCATAAAGTACGTGTTACGTTTTTTTAAGTTTGTACGATTGAGCTACTGTTCAGTATTCTTTTGTTGTTGCACTGTTGATGTTTTGCATGTACAACTCCTTGCTGGAACTACTTTTAAAAGCAAGAATGGAGTCTCAGTGTGCTCTGCTCTTCCCTACAATTCAGAAGAAAGTGGCTTCTGCCTTATATTTTTACACTGTGTCAGAGTTCTGATGCTGTTTCTTCTGAGCCCGGTTACGATCTCTGCAGTGTTCCTGTTGCCTTTGCAGCCTGGATGTTCAGCTGTCCAGGCTTGGAGAGTGCAGTGTGCACAGTATTCACTCAGCTCTGTTGCTCTGTAAAATTGAACTGTTGTGTATATTTTTATATCTCTGTATACAGTAGTGTAGGTGATGGTACCCATTCATTGTGTCTGAGATTGTACACCCTTGGTGCGGAAACCAGAGTGATAGTTACAGGATAAAGAGTTTGTTTTCAGATGCATGCTATGTATAAAACCCTAATTAAAATAAATGTTTTGTCTTTTCACTTCCTTTCTAAATTATATTGATGTATTTAAACCTGTTGCAATGGCACTAAGTGAAGTGTTGTTCTTACAGAGTCAGTTGTAGTGAGCACAAGACTGATGAACAGGTTGTGGCAATCAGCCAACAAAAAGAAGCCATAAACTGAATTTGCAGTTTTTGTTCCTTGGAGTAGGGGTCATGCTGGAGGCTTTTTGGTTTTTCTTTTTTTAATCTAAATACTTTTTCATTCAGAAATGTATTCAGGATTTCAAAAGAGGCAATCTTCACTTCTTCAGATTAAGAAGGACGTAAGCAGAGGGATTTAACTGTTGTTACCATTGTGCTTCTCTGTTTATCTCAACTCCTTTAAAAACTTAAGGAGGGCTGCTTGTTGAATTTACTGGTGAATTTTAAACTCTTAACTCCAGCTGTACCCCCAATTTGTGCAGCAGTCACTGAACTAATCATTCTGTCCTAGAGCAGGCAGTTCATCACAAGCTTTGTTGCAAGAATGAAGGCAGTAACACTTCCTACAAAAATTTGTTGGGAAATACTGGGGAAGGGAGGCATGGCAGTAACTGGGAGGGATGTGCTTTTAGAATTTACTTTTAAAAACCAGCTTCTTTCAGCTGGGCCTACACTGCCTTGCTGCTCTAGGACAGTGAAGGACTGGAAGGTGTAGATGTGTTTCCTCCATCGCTGATCAAGCAAGTCTGGTTTCCTCTCTTGGTGAAAGACCTGTAGATTGATTGGCCCAACCTTTGGCCTGGGGCAAGATGTTTTAGACTGCAGGATGCTCCTGTTAATATATGTAATATTCAGCATATAAATGAGCTGTGATACACAGCTTCAGGTATTTGCTGAACCACATCTTTACCTTACCCTTATTACAATTGATTAAGAGAAGATGCACAACTCCAGTCCAAAGGGAGTCAAGCTGTGCAGAGAAGAACAAGTTTTAGTCAGCCTTTGGAAGTTTGTGTCTGACCAGGGTGGTGGTGTAAGGATGTATTAATTACCTGCACTACTTCAGGATGTCCCTCTGCTGGTGTAGTACAGGTGGATTGCTGCTACACGACAGGGAGGTAGTGTGTATATAATGCTCAGGACTGCCAAGGTTATGAAATAACCATGTTACTAACACACAGAATGGCAAAAAAAACCCCCAAAACCCCCACAAACCCACTCCTTTCTGTAGCTTCTGAGGCAAAAATGTAAATAAGGAACAAAGCCATGTTTTCTCATGTTTTTCACATGCCAGTGAAGGCAGAGCGCTGTTGAATGGAAAATACCCTTCCTTACTTTTAAGATATATAACTGAAAGTTGTTTTTTACATGTCTGCTTAAGCAAGAACCTTTAAATTTTCCATCTGGTTCTCTAAAGGACCTTAATGTATATGGAACTAAGTTTTTAATAAGGGAGTTTTTATTTACTTTCATTTTTGTCTGTAGTAAGGATCAAAGCTTTTACTTTAGGAAAAGGTAACTCCTGCATCTTAGCCTTAGGCAAACTTCATGGAAGAGTAAGTTGGAATGATGGAAAGGATGTTTATATTTCTTTAAGATTATTTCACTGATTATTTTCAGACCTATTTCACTAGGTCTGAGGAGATGCACAGGGACAGATGGTTAAAAAAAGATGTATCTACGTTCTTGTACATTCTTTGTACTGCATCTCCTGTGTGCGCTGCAGTGTGAGAAAAGGGGTGTGTGACATCATACAAATATACACACTTCTGAATTAGTAATTGAAGAAATTCTGCAGTGGCACAGAAGAGGTGTAAGTTAGGTGGATATTTTATTTTTGAAACCCTCATCCAGAGAGATTCAACCTTTTTTGAAGAGGAGTTGCTCCTGTAGCGTGACATTCTCAGTAAACTTCCCTCTTATACAGAAAACAGCTTCAAAGATTTATTTTAAAATGAGGAAGTTCAGTCAGTACTTGGTACATGAGTAGGATATATTGAATTGAAAACCTCCCTTAAATTCTGAAAAATCAGGAGACCCATTTGCACAATTTCAAGGTGGTCTATTTTGAAATTATTACACTGAAAATAGGGCTGTGTCACCAAAATATAGAAAGTGGCAGTTTTACTCAGACTAGGATGTTTACTGCTACTGTCTCAGATGTTAAATGCAGCGAGAGATTTTAAGCTCCAAAAGATTAATTGTTCTAAAACCTGATCTGAGCCATCTCATCACAGCTGTTTAAGATTCCAATATGCATGTTTAGATGCCAGTTAAAAAGATGCTGGGATTCAATATTTAGTCATCCAGGAAGAAGTAGTTTCCACTCTTCTTTTGTTCCACATCCTTAGGAAGAGAAAAAGGTCACCATTACTCTTTGGCAGACGTGAACATAGCTGAAATAAAAGACACTTATCTAAACACCTTTCTGCTTCCCTTATTACTCTTACTAGTTTCACATGCTGTTTTCCAGCACAGCAGAACTACCCTGTCGATCTTCATTTTGTTCTATATTTTAAAATCTGGCTTCCTATTAAACAATCATGGCTCCTGTACAGTAAAGGTGCTCCTCTCTTACCTTGATGGAATTGAGTTTGTTTATTCTTGGTCTGTAATTGTTGGGGTCTCTTCTGAAAGTGATTTCAAGCTGAGATAAAAATTTATTCATTCCAGCCAAAAGAGTCTGTGGACTGTTGAGAGAGAAGAATAGTATAGCTACATTTTCAGAAGTTTTATACTATTCAATTACAGGCAACTTCGATCTCCATCCTGAGCTCACTCAGGGCTGGAAATGCAAATGTAACCTGCATTTGACAAACCACGACGTGCTACATTTTTAGTCAAACCCTGTCTCAGATGCTGCTGAAAGATGAGAGCAGTATCTCAGTGTGGCTTCCAGCTGTGACCTTTACTTTCCTTTTATTTTCTATCTACATATGTGTGCTGGCGCACTCACTTACATTCAAAGAAAAAAACCCCATAAACTTGCACCATAAACAAAATCTAACGTAGATCATTACATAACTTTCTCAGCATCAGTGTAGGATTGTGATTTTTGAATTCCAACACGTGTGTTCTTGGAAGGAATACCACCGAAGCCAGGGTAGCAGGGGCTTGGAGACACATGGCAGACCAATGTGTTTACTTCTGGCTTGTGCCAAGTACTCACTGTTCTAAAAGCCTGGTTTCTGATAAGGCTGCTCATCAAAAAGTCTCTGTAATCCACATGAAATTATTTACAGGAACAAAAGTAGACATATCAAAAGGGACAGCTCTGAAAGAGTAAAACAATGCACACTGCATGCTGCTCTCAAGACTTGCTCTTCACTACATCTGCATACAGGTACCATTAATACACTGCTTTCTTTTAATACATCCAAAAGTTATTTTCATGAGCATAGTTTACAGTTGGTACTTTTTTCATTCCTTGATCTCTTCTGATTGTAATTTAGCCGTCATGTGGTTGCTTAAGGCTGGCCTAAGCCAGGAGCTGGTCTAGTTCTTTCTTGAGGGTTTGGTTAGGTTCTCCAACCCTGCCCTAACTCTGGTCTAGGCAGCCTGTAAGTGAGGATCAATCCCATTTTCTGTTCCATGATTCAAAACCAAAGTCAGAACCCTCAGGACACCTTAAATTTCCATAGGCAGGGATGACAGTCTTGCTTACTAATCCCAACGGGTCTCTTACCTGTTTGCCAGTGTGTTCTTGGAAGGAATGCCATCAAAAACAATCACACGATCAGCAAGATATGTAGCCATGATAAAATCATGTTCTACCACAAAAGCTGTTTTTTTAGCATGGAGAATGAAACTGAAATGAGGGGAAAAAAGAAAAGAAGAGAGAGTAATGTGAACTCATTGTAATACTACTGCAAATTTCAGTTCCTTCCCCACCATGTGTACTCACCGTTTAATGACTCTGGCAGCCATCAGACGCTGTTCAGAGTCCAGATATGCTGAGGGCTCATCAATCAGATAAACATCTGCAGGTTTCCCCAGACAGAGAGCTAATGCCACACGCTGCAACTCACCACCAGACAGTGTCTGAACCTGGTGGTGTGCGGGGAAACAAGGCTATGCTTAGTTCAGGTACAGGTTGAGAGTAAAGACAGTTAGGATGTTGATTCAGGCAATTAATACCTCCTGGTCAATGATGTTTTCTATCTGAAGAGGTTTCATCACGTCAGTTACGAACTGCGGGTGTGTATAGGCATCTCTGATCTTCTCGTGCAGCAGCTGACGGACACTTCCCTAGCAAAAGGAAAATGTTGCTATTCAGTTTTATGCACCACAAGAAAAGAAGCAGAAATAGAACAAAAAAAAAATCTATCTAAAAGAGATATAGATATAAAACAGGCATAAAAAAAATTTTATCTGTGCATTTTGTAGCTAACATGATACTTAATAAATAAGGCTGAAACATACCGTAGATTTAGGGCTGATTTTCTGTGGTTTGTAGCTGACATTTAGGACTGGGACCTCACCTATAAAAGGAAAAAATTAATAATGTAAAAAAGAGCCTTTGCAGGATCTTTAAAACAGGTTTCAGCTAAGGTATAACACATTACCTCCTTCATCAGGCGTAAGTCTTCCTGCAAGCATTCGGATAAATGTCGTTTTGCCAGTTCCTAAAATAAAATACAAGTTACACACTAATCACTTTCTAGTAATTTAGACCTCTAACAATTAAGTCACTGATACAACAACAATGACAAAGACTACTTAATAAAGAATACATTTTAAAATTAGACTGCTTTGAGAATTCCTATATTAACTTCCAGCACTTACTACTTGCTTTTTCAAATGGAAGAGACATCTTAAAACTGCCACCTAAGCTTTTAAAATGGGGTAACAGCCAAACACAGTGGCATTGTTAACACTCAGTAACTTCACATTCTCCCTCGTCAGGGGACTCACGGTGTAGTAACTTCACCAGGAAACAAGCAGCTCAACCTGACTCAAACCCAGTAATTTTGAAGCCTGACTTCCAAAGTGGAGAAGGGCTTTAGGAGCATATTCAGGGCTGGAGAAGCAGTTTCCAACATAAATTGCACTTACCATTTTCCCCCAACATCACCATAATCTCAGAATCGGTGAATTCTCCAGCTACTATGGATAATTCAAATTCTCCCATCTTTTTTTTCATTCCTGGATATTTGTACATGCACATCTTTTTAACCTCTTCTTCGTTAGCTGTCTCAGCTACTTTAAATACCAGAGATGCATCTCGAAACCTTAGATTTTCTGTTGGAACATAGCCATCTAGGAAAATGTTTATGCCTATGGTGGGAGGAAAAAAGATCATTAAAAAAGGTCTGTAACAAAGTAAAACAAGATGAATTTCAATCCCTGGCTGTAAATTCCAATCAGGCAAGGAGAATGCTGGATTTTAAATGGCATGGTTAAAGAAGCAACAAGGCCTCCTCTTTAGGTGTGCACATTATGCAAACTGAATGAAGAAAAGCCTTACTAAACTACAGAATGGCTGGAGCAGCTCTTCCTGAAAACCCACTGTTAGTGATGTGTGTGGGGTTTAAAGGAACTCCTACTGTTGGGCCCATTCTCTCAAAACCAGGTTTTACTCAGTCTCAGTACAAGTGGGATCAATTCAGTTGAACACTACGTACCTCTGTACTGTGCAACCTCTCTCCTGCCCTTTCTCTACTACTTATAGGATCTTTTGTGTAACTCCACTGTTTACAAACACCTGCAAGTATCAAAATGATGTCCATAGCAAGAGAAAAAGGGCATTTCATAATTAAGGCTTTTGCGCTGAGTTACAAATTTAGAATCATGTAACAGAGAAATTCTGCAGAAATTCAAACAGTAGTTTTTTAATTGCTGAACTGTAACAGGAAGAGGACATGTTTGTACAGCAGACAACTGGCATTTTACTGTCTTTTTTGGGTATGTTTATAAAGAGAAATATGGCAAGAATTACCTTCTCTTACGCTGAAAGGCATGGTAACAACACCATAAGCGCTTGGCACACCATACAGGCAGCAGATAAAGTCAGAGAGATAATCTAACACACTTAGATCATGCTCTACAACAATAATGTACCTGAAAAACAGAGCCAGAGAGATGCTTTTTTACTTCAGTGCAAAACATTTTTCTTTCTTTTTTTCTTACTCTAGTCTTGCATAAACAAGAGCTATCAACATGATTTTTAGTTAATATGGTTTCTTCATTCTCTAAATGAATAGAGTTCAAATGTCTCGCAAGCGTTTTTTAAACTGTCCAATAAACTTGTGAATGACAAATTGAAAGTCCATCTCCGGTGTAAAGTGGAAGCTTCTTTATGTACAGTAAGTGGGAGGATATTGATTGATTTGAGTGAAAAATACTTAGCACATTTTAAGAAAATAAAAATCTTTGTGAGAAAGGGATGAAACAGCAATATTGAGGTGAAAAGTAACCACCAGTATTTTCCCATCCTTATTACAGAATTCTGAAATGGGACAAGAAACTGCAGGAAATAAGTTTCCAAAATGCAAAGGAATAGAATATTACTGACTTGAAGTATTTTAAACATCTGTTAGTGTGCCATACTGAGAAGTGAGCATTTCTAAGGAGATGGACTGGATGTTTCTTCCCTCTGTAAGCAGTCATGCATTATTACAGTCTGGCAAAACATTTGAAGCTTGTATTTACCTGTCAGGGTTTATTAGGGACCGAATAGTAATGGCAGCCTTCAAGCGCTGCTTGACATCCAGGTAGCTGGAAGGTTCATCAAACATGAAGCTAATCC
Organism: Cnemophilus loriae; assembly: GCA_013397755.1. Lineage (NCBI taxonomy): Eukaryota > Metazoa > Chordata > Aves > Passeriformes > Corvidae > Cnemophilus > Cnemophilus loriae. Next base: position 5,364,028 of record VZTF01003561.1, on the reverse strand, counting down.
CAAAAGGAAGAGTGAAGTCTTAGTGAATGCAAGCTTTCTACTTATTCAAACATAATATTAACATTTCAACCATCAAATGGAAATAAAAAATTATCATTATTTATACTGAGAAAGGGAGACAAAAAATGAGAATTGTGCACACCTGCCTTCATTCTCTGTAGACTGTCATGTGAAAGTGAGTGAAGTATTACTTTGCCAAAAGCTCTGACAAAGTTATCAAAAGTTACAAGAAATCAGCAGTTAGGAGTCCCATGCACTCACTCTGAGTTACCTTAAATTTAACATGAACTGAAAAGTGCAAAAATACTTTAGAAGACTGGAAGAAGAACATCTTCCAAAAAGAGAAAACTGAACAAGGAAACCCACTTGAAACTCACACCAACCAAACAAAAAACATCAGCCCAAGCAGAACAAAACAAACCAACCAAAATTCATCAAAGCAAAAAACCCCAAATCCTGTAATTCTTCTGATCTTGCTTTTTTGGTCCCAAAGAGTCAGGAAACAGCAAATATTAGACAGTAATTTCCTGCTTGCAAGACAGGAGAGGATGGACACAAGTTCCAAGAGGTGGGGAAGCAGCTGTACCTTTCTCATTCAGAGAGGCTAAGAGAGGTGTGCTGTCCAACAGGATGTATTTAGGTGGGATTAGGGAGAGGTTATGAGGTTGTGATGCTGAAATCTAACACTGGCTTCTGAAATCAGCTATTTCCACTCAGACAAATAAAAGTATACAGGATCCAGAGATTATACATGAAATAAATATGGCTTTCAGCTGCTGAGTTGGCAAAAGTTTTTTTAAAATAATTTTTAAACATTATTTAATAATTATTAAACATTTTTCAATATTTAAAACAAAAGTATTATTGCTAAAGTAAGTGTGAATTCGAGGACCATATTCTGAGACAGATGATTAGAAGCAATGTGTAACAGAAGTAAATTAAACATACATATCAGCCTTCTGAATGCAAACAACTGCACAAGCAAATCTCTGAAGTTCTCCTCCTGAAAGGTCCTCAACATTTCTTTCTTTCAGATGTGTTAAGTCTGCAAATAAGTGGTTAATTTTAGGTATGTTATAACCAACACAACAATCCATATTTTTATTACCTACAGAAACATGTGTAAACATAGCAAACATTCTACACAGAAGAAAAGAAAACAGAAGGAGAATAAGCATTCAGTTTATACAGTGTCAGTATCACACTCCTAATACTAAGTCACACCAAGCTATGGCTTCTCTGCAGCATTAGTTGCATGGCTGCTTCTTATCATGCAGAAGGATTACATTTCTATTTCTTCTTCCACCATTTATTTGGTAAAGATTTCTGGCCCTAAAAACAAACTATACTGGTTCTGAAAGTGTTTCTTGTCAGAGTTGGCTGAAGAGTTCTGATTTTCAGGAAAATCACATCCCTCAAACCTTACAGCGGACAGGTGAAGCCAGTATTTTCTAAGCAGTTTAATGAACACCACATTTCAAGAATGTATTGTGTCACTAACAAATTAAGTGGGACTCAAAGCCCACCTTCTCGGTGGCACAATGGCAGCCCCACCTTCACTACCCAGTTCCACCAAAGAGAATCCTATTGTGAATTTAGCAACAACTAAATTTAGTAACAATGAAATACAAAACACCTACAAAACATTACTAGCGCTGGACTATGCAGATGTTCTTATTAATTGCATTAATATCAGAAGTCAGTGTTACTCCCACTATAATTAGATATACAAGCTTTGGGGGGAGTGTGGTATATTAGGATAACATTTTTTACATGCAGTGGTTCTCCCGAGAGGGATGCTCAGAATTTGCCACATTTGTGAGCAAGAGCAGCAGATGTTAAGTGGAATTTTTCCAGATTTAAAAATAAGCACTTTCTACTATGAAACAGAAACTGCATTAGATTCTGTTAACTAGCATGTATCAACTAGCTTGCCACCAGAAAGTATTATTTGTATTATTTATATTACAGCATGCCTTGGGCTTTACATTAAAGCACCTTTACTTTTTCTCTCTTCTTTTTTGAGTGGTATAATTCACATGTTCTATCACATTATGGTAACTTGATTGTTTCACTAAATATGAGCTTCTCAATGCTTTAAAATTTGACTGTACAAAACTACTTACCAAGCTGCTGACATACAACAGTTTGTGTCTTAGTTTCATCCTTCCTATCCAGAATTGATCCCACTGTTCCCTACATGATAAATAAAAAAAAACCCAACCAACATTAAAAATTTCAGACAGTTCTGAATTGTGGTGCTAAATAAAACCTTTAAACACAAGAGAAGTACTACAGAAGAAGCTTCCAGCTTTCTATTAACTTATGACAGGTCTCACCTTTGCAGCTTTAGGGATCTGGTCCACGTACTGAGGTTTAATGATAGCTTTAAGGTCATCTTCCAGGATCTTGGTAAAATAATTTTGTAATTCAGATCCTCGGAAGTAAGTCAAAATTTCTTGCCAGTCAGGTGGATCCTGCGACAAAATTAAAGCCTGGGTTTACTTATACCATTTAAAAACATAATAAGAAACCCTAATTTTAAATTCCAATCAATAAGGCAAATAGAATATGCTTGTAAGATAACACACCAAAAAAATCCCCAAAAACATTCAAAAAACAAAGTTTAGAGACTTTTGTTTCCAGGTATCACTAGCCTTTAAAAAAAATTAAATTTGCACAGCTAAGAAGCTACTGAACTGAAACAACTTAATGGGGAAAATGACAGCATGGATTAGTGTAACCACACTTATTAGCTATCTGATACAGCTAATCCAAAGGAAAAGGACTGGAATGATAAAAGCACAAACTTGCACAGAAGATGCAACAAATTTGGTAATTTTCTCTGCTTCTAGCAAACATTTCCAAGGAAACAGAAGGAGAAAACAAAGGAAAAATGACGAATTGAAAATAAAAGGAACCGTTCAGAGCAATCACCCAGGAAAAAGTCCCCCCTTGCACAGTGTACTACTCTGAGGGGTGCTGAGTTAATTACTTTGATGATAAACAGTATGGAATCAGACTGACACAGTCATATTTCCAAACCAAGCAAATACACAGAGGAAATGCTTCATCAGTTTTAGAGCAGAAGCAACATGGAAGATTCAATTCATACCACGTGTTTCTGTGGTCTTACTGATATGGCTCCTTCACAGCAAAGTCTGATTTTGGAAGCATGGTAATTCAATTAAGTACACATTCAGAAAGTCAAAAGTTTTGCTATTTCTGCAATACTACCACCTGAAACAAGAAGTCCACAAAATAATATAAACCAAACTTGAAAGAGAATGTAAAATGTAGCTGGGAAATGATATTTTGTTGCAGCTTTAGGTGGCAGCCATGAAATGAATCGTTTATTAAAACATTACTCTTTCAGGTAAAGAAATTGCTGAAGAAAGTTTGAACACAGTTGTTCTTACAAGTGCTTCTTGGCACTTGAAGGACAAAAGTGCGCATCAGAATTCAACTGTCCCCGTGCAATGTGAAGGTAAGAAAGTGACATCTGAAATACTGGTAAGAGGAGTCATAATAGTTATTATTTATGCCTTTTCTCTAATAGTATTCACTGTTTGGAGTAGTGCTAGATAAAGAAGCCCTGGTAAAATATTTTGCTCTCTGGCTACAGTTTGACTTGGAGTAAACACATAGGAAAATGGATAATCAATTTTCGTGAATAACAGCAGACTGCAAGTTGTTGTAAGTCTGGTTCTCAAAAAATCTTATTTCTAAGTAACTAGCAACATGAAGAAACTAAGGATTTTTCACAGCTCAGTATTAAAGTCTACAGTGGGAAATACTTGCAACCACAACTTACAGTAACAACATACTTTATGAGAAATTCTCCTCAAAAGAATCAAAGATAAAAATGCCTAACAGATCACAATGATACATGGTAAGTGCTCATAGACACTTGAGCTGTTCAGATAAAAACAAAGTAAACTTAGAAGAAACTCCAAAACTCGAGCTTTGGAAATCCCTGATGGAAACACGTAAATTGTGCAGGGATAAAAACCTGACATTTTTTAAAGACTGGTATTAAAAAAACCCCCAAGCCCTTAAGTGTGACTTCAAGACAGAAACCTACCTCTGATATTTATGTTTTGTGAGTTACAATTATAATTAGTACCCTTATATTTCTTAAGAGATATACACAGTTTGAAAGAAAGCCTTTGTTAACAATAACCTTCCACTATTGTTCCTATCCTTCCTATTGTGTGGAGTAGGTCACTGGCTGTCAATAGATAAAGTGCCAGCATGCCCACAAATCTATCACATTCAAGGATACAAACGTTCAATCCAAAAATATAAACACAGCCGTCTGAAATGCCAACTCTATTTTATTGCTGATACATACATCATATTTTCCAAGATTTGGCTTCTGTTTTCCTGCTAAAATTTTCAAGGCAGTTGATTTTCCAATACCATTGGTTCCAACCAATCCCAGTACTTCACCTGGACGAGGGATAGGCAACCTGTACAAAACATTGACAAATTTGTGTTATATTAATGCCATCACACACCAACATTTAGTGGTCAAGTAAATGTCACAACCCATTTTCAGACTTTCTGATTATTACGGCCTACTTGGTTAACTTGCAAATATCTAACCCAAATTATATCAAATTCCATAAAAACAGAACATCATAAGAAATATTTAAGGGCAGTCTGTTTTTAAACAGGGGCTCTGTAAAATAATCCCTAATGCTTTATTTCATTATAATACTTTTTAATAAAAAAATGTAATTAACATTCTGAAAGGAAGCTACTGGGGTAAGAACCAAGAACACTTTGATGTGCGCTATGTTTACACTACCAAAAACTTGGATTTTTTTCCTCTTTTAGATTGATATTTGAAAAATAAAATACCTGTGAAGTTTGAAGGCATTGGCACAGTATCTATGCGTTGTTTCCTTCTCCAGGTTGCTAGGTAAGTTAACAATTGACAAGGCTCCAAAAGGACATTTCTAGAATTGAAATAAACTACAGATTATTAGTGCACAGTTTATTATTAGTTTATTAACAAAAGTCTATGTTTTGTACTGCACCCAGCTGTGTATTTACATTTTTAACTGGACTTCTCCTAAATTTCCTTTACATGGTCAACCTGCCAAGGAAGTTCTATGCCACATTTTTCAAATTGATAGTCTGCAATTTAGACTGTCAGTCTACAATACAAATGAGGCACACTGCATATATTTTCCACCTTTCACAAAACACATCTTTCTGCTGCCAGGTGTCTACAGACACAAAGAAACAAAAAAACCAAACAAACCCAAGCAAAAACAGAGCCACAAACAAAACCCACACCCTGCAACCCAACCAGTTCAGTCAAACGACACAGTTCTTCACTTTCTATAAACAGTACCAGTTAGCTTGGTCTGATTAGTTCAGGAAAGAAAACTGCTTTTTGAAGTTACAGTATGCATTACTAAATACAATAACAAAATAAGGAAAATGTAGCACTTTAAATAAAGCAGTTTAATTTTTACCTTGATGCAAATACCACAACCAATACAAAGTGTTTCTGAAATCCATGCTATTTTGCTCTGTGATGTGACTTCTATGCAAAGTTTTCCTGGTGAAAAAAATTAAGATAAGGTCAGTAAAGTTCCTAGTGAATCAGAATTCCCGCCTACTAAATTCCACAGAGGAACATGTAACTGATGAACGTTCACTGAAGCTTCAGAACATCCAAAGGCTTGAAAGTGTCATTATTACTAAGAATTGTTCATGCTTGTAGTGGTATTTCTAAAGGCTTTATGAAAAAAAAGCTTGAATGATACACAAAAATCTATCAGTTATAAAAAGCTCATTCCTTCTAGTAGAACTTGATTTCAAAGGTCTCCAATTCTTCAATACTTTGTTACATCGTATCTCTTACCCATTCGAACCACAGGACAACTCTTCTTGCATTCCTGACGACATTTCTTTGGCTTACACTTGTCATGGTTGACTATAGCAATTCTTGTTAATTTGTCTGCCATAATGCACAATTTAGGGTTAAACACACACACCAATTATGAGAAGGAGTAGAGGAAGTCTTCCAGACCTTAAGGAAAAAGAAACCAAAAAACCCCGTAAGAGACCACGTTACTGACAGCACAGAGAACACACATATCCTAAGTTATTACTAGTGGAGTGCAGAGATGAAAAATGAAAAATTATTTGATTTTTTCCTCCTTTAAGCAATGTGACAAACAGAGCAAAGTTGGAGATACAAATAACAAAGGTACTGATGTGTAGATAACTGCACAAATTTTTAACATCAACTTTCTATCCCATTACTATTTCTCCAGTGTAAAAATAAAATTGCAATTATATCTGAAAATGGATCTGTTTCCAAGAAAAGCATATTGTAGTAAGAACATAAGAACCTATACGGCTGCACATTTCAGTTTCACAGGCTGCCTTGTATAAAGCACCCTTGTTCACACTGTCAAATTGTGACTGCAACTATTACTCCAAGAATATGATTAGAATATACATTTACAAACTGTATGCCAATATTCTGTACTAAAGTATTAAAATACTGTAAAATGTGAACCAGTTTTCAAAGTGAAAATCTGTAGTTGCATATAAAAAGTAAACCAGGCAATGTGAGCAGACATACATGATGATGTTTGATTCTCTAATCTTGAGTTTCATTAGTATTTCAATAACTACAGTTACATTCTGCATTTCCTAATATGGTATCAATGCCTATAACAGATTTCAATAAAAATAAGTAAAATTCTTTATAAAGAACATAGGCTCTGCAAAGGGATCTGGCCCAGCCGGATCCATGCATGGGCTGAGAGGATCAGTAAGTGCTGGGTCCTGCCCTTGTGTCACAAGCACCCCAGGCAGCACTACAGGCTGGGGCAGAGGGTAAGGAAAACTGCCGGGCAGAAAAGGACCTGGGAGTGCTGGCCAACAGCAGCTAAAGATGAGCCAGCGTGCCCAGGTAGTCAAGAAGGCCAATGGCATCCTGGCCTGGATCAGCAACAGTGTGGCCAGCAGGACCAGGGCAGGGATTGTCCCTCTATACTGGGCCCCCAGAGAAGGGCAGGGGAGCTGGGGAAGGGTCTGGAGCGCAAGTCTGAGGAGCAGCTGAAGGAGCTGCGGGTGTTTAGTCTAGAAAGGGAGGCTCAGGAGAGCCCTCATCACTCTCTACAACTGCCTGAAAGGAGCGTGTAGCAAGGTGGGGGATCGGGCTCTACTCCAAAATAACAAGAGACAGGACAAGAGAAAACAGCCTCAGATTCCACCAGGGGAGGTCTAGATTGGATATTAGGAAAAATATCTTTGCTGAAAGGCGGACAAGCATTGCAACAGGCAGTTCAGGGAAGCTGTGGAGTCACCATCCCTGGAGGTATTTAAAAGACATGGAGATGTGGCGCTCAGGGACACAGGTTAAGGGGCAGCACTGTGTTAATGGTTGGACTCAATAATCTTGGAGGTCTTTTCCAACCTAGAAAATGCTATAATTTTTTGGAGCACAAGATGATTAAACATTCCTGAAATCACAAATAAATGCATGCAAAGAAGTGAAATTACGACTTGTATTCCTCTCTATAACCCCCTCTTTCCCTGCTTAGCTCTTCGTAATGTACACTGACAAGCACTGGATCATACTGGAACTTTGTACAGCTGCAGCAAATGGAGGGAAGGGCAGAGAATTTTAAATTTAAGTCTGGATAGATTAAAAAAAGGTGGAATGTGTTTTAAAGTACATTTCTATCTCCTTCACTACATTCACTCATAGTACTGAAAATAACAATAATAATGACTTCTATCTTCCTATGAACAAGGCACACCTAAGGACAACTCCCTCCAGCTCCAGAACAACAAAGACAACTGAATTATGAGGCTCTTGGAAGATTTTAAGATATTACAGATGACAAATATCTTTCTTTGAAAAAAAAATGCTATGAAGTACAAAGCATTTCCATCTCACCACCACTAAATAAAGGGATGGCAGCCCTACAGACGATGCACGTTCAAAATCATTTCCATGCAGTATCAGTAGTTCAATGATGTAACTGGGTAGGAGTCTTGAAATACTTCAGGTTTCCACACAGTCCAAAGGTGCAGTTGTATTCAAAGGGTTCCAGTGTTTCTAATTAAAGGAAGTATTTTCTGTTGGATGTCCAGTTCACCTTTGCTTCACCAAACCAAAGCATCCTTTGGTGGTTTACAGACTATATTTACTACATATGGCTATTGGATGAAGAAAGGTTGTGACTCGCAAACTCCCGAAGGAAGCAAGAATAAAATAGCTGTATGGCACATTTATCATGTTAAACTCTACCCTTCCGGAAACTTCAGTTGGAAGGAATCCTGCAGATACTACTGCACTATCTGGAAGATGGACATCTAATAGCAAAGGTCAGAAAAGCACATGTCATTGTATCCTTAAATCCATTACTACCATAGTTACCAATATTTTAAGTGGTTCCTTTTAAAAGTGGTAGTCTTACTCCTTTATTCAGTTTCTGAGGTATTTTTAAACTGGTGTCAAGGGATATTCCTCATCACCTATACATGAATGTAACTATTAGTCACACTGCCAACCTTACTGTGGCAGTTTCTACTTAGATTTTTTTCCTTTACTATTTTAAATTTTCTAAGCCAGAAAGTCCTATTAAGACAGCTATTTTCAAATAAATGACTGAATATTAAAAAGAAGAAATTAAAAGTGATTCAACAGTTCTGTATCATCAGACCAGACTAACAAAGTAGGGCTGAACATTAAAATTACATCCGTAGACCAGGCCAACAGGCATGGAATAATGAGTCTGCAGTTCTCACTTTAATACATGAGAAAACAACAAACTGAAAGCCTTATTTTCGAAGACTATAAAGGTGCTTGAGTCAGGGTAATTTTCTTTGGAAGTGGATATTGCCATTACTTCAAATAAAGATACATTCTTTGGGAAGACGTCCCAGTGCTTTTCACTAAAATCCTGCAGTTTACAGTGCAAAGAGTATTTGGGGGTGAATCATTCCCTCTCTGTTTTCCCAAGGGAAGTGCCTCACGTGGGTCAGCCCTTTCTCCAAGGCCTGAGCAGACAGACATACAGACAGACCACTGTGTATCTTCCACCTGAGCTCTAGGCAGCAGTGAACCAGTTCTGTGGGTTTCACAGGCGAGCTCCAGAAGACAAATCTGCCGTGGCTCCGCAGGCTGCCCTCCCCAGCCCCTCAAACCCTGCTCAAAGCTCCTGCTGAGCAGTGCCGAGAGCATCCTGGACATCTCCCCTCAGGCACCCACTCTTCAAGCTGGGGATTAGCCTGAAGCTCCAAAGCAGGAGAGTGGGATGGGGCTGCTCTCAAACACTAAGGCAAACATGGCTTGAAACAAGCAATTCTTGCTAACTTCCTCAGCAAGCTTTCCACAGTCTTGGCAGGATAATCAGACTGAAGTTTACACTCACTGCTGAGTCAGCCTGTGGTTGGTAAGCAATGAAACAGCCCAGGTTTGGGGTATTTTCTAATTCTAACTTACATGGGAAAATGCCCATCTGTGGTGAATAGTTCTCAAGGGGTCAGAGAATTAAGTATGTACACTAAGCATTTATTGGAGTACTTGGTTGGGGGAATAGAAGCAAAGAAGCACCATGGAGACACATACTCCTCCCACTCTGCTCCCATCTACATGACAGAAGTCTCAGCTTATCCAAAACTCTCTAGCGGTCTTAACAATTTTCAGAAAAAAATATTTGTGACTCCTGTAACCTCTGCTATATTTCCAGGACTGTGCTGATGTCTGCAATGACAACTGTCCACAAAAGACAATAATAATTTCTACTTAGAACTCAGAAACAAATAAACGAACTGTCCAAAACCAGAGTGTACTCAAGTTACATATTCACATTCAATTAGCTGAGTGGTGCTTAAATTAACATATGGAATAGGATGGTGTGATTCCAAGGAGCAGAAGTAGAACTCTCAGGACACTGAACACAGATCAGCAACGTTACAGTACAACGCACCAGTAACTGAGCAGTGCAGTCAGCAGTTTAGGGGCAGGAGAAACTGGTACTCAGAAGCATTTGACTTCATGACTGTGCTTCTCCTTTCCATATCAAGAAGAACAGAATAAAAAGCAGAGTATGAAAATAATAATTTGCTACTAGCTACTAGAGTAAAGAGCTGTTTTGAATTAGTGAATGATGATGGAGTGGCAGCAGAAAATCTTCCCAGAATGGACTGACAACACAAGTGAAGGAAGGAGAGAATGACTAAAAACCGCTGGCTAGAGAAAAAAGAAAATGTTCTAAAAACCTTAGCAATATAATTTATTGAAGCCAAAAGCTGTCCATTATGTTCAATTATGTCATTTAATACAAAAAATCAAACATCTCTAAAAATAAGACACAAAACATATTATCACAAGCATTCTAAGTCAACATTCCTGGGCTGTCTGATACAGCTGCTGCACACCCTGACACACCAGATTACAGGAAAAAAAGAAAAAAAAAAGCAGCCCACATGCAGACCTTGCTATCTGTCACACAAGGCCACAGCAATGTACAATCTGTACAACAAGAGCAATGTGCTTGCATTAATAATATTTATTTCTTTCACAGGCATTACAGCTAAATTGGAATTCACTAAGTCAAGGCAATTATGACTGAGAAGGATTTGTAATTGCACTGAATTATTCAGACTTGACCAAAGAAAAACTGAAACATTAAAAGTAAACGAAGACTGAAACAGAACCAAAGACTATTCAATGAAAGATGTGAAGGCAAGGGCTGGGTTGAGAATTGTGCCATACCTTAGTTACTTTGCACAAAAGCAGTGAACATTTTAAAAAATTACACTGCATCACCCCTCAGAGAGAAATGCTGTGGAAAGAAGTGAGGATGAGCAGCATTTCCAGTTGCCACTGCAAACAAGCTCAAGAATTGCCTCTCAATTCCATTGCTGATGGACTACGTACAGTCATGCCATAACAAGAACAAGGAAGCTAAGAACTAGAATACCCAAAGAAAATTTAAGTGAAAGATAAAACTGATTTTCAAACTACACATGGGAGATCACTACACCTGTAAGTTTCAAAGCAGAAACAACAGTAAATGATACAAGAACAAACAAAATATAGAATTAAGAACTAGTCTGTGCTTAAAGTTTTGACATTTTTTAGAAACTGAAGCAACGAAAAAAAAGAAGTTTAGACATGCCCCAAATTTCCCTACTGTATTAAATCATTACGTTACTCATAAGACATGACATGAATAAGAAAATATGATGTTAACATGAAAGCATATGGTCAAATATACTGACACTGCACAACGTGTGGGTGTGTTCAGCTTGTGCTGAGCAGTATTAATTATCACTCAATCTTCAGCGTTTCCCCTTAACATGAAGTGAAATGCGTGAGAATGAACCCATAAATTAGCAATCTAATGAAATTAATGAAAGTATTTCACGACCACCGGTTTAGGACTGCAGTTTACGGAAGGAACCATATCAGGGTCACTTGAATTAGGGCGTGAAAACTGTCACAGGAACTTGCAGGTGAAATATCCAAGTGCATTCCAGGCAGGAAACACCACCATGGTCCTTGAGAAAAGCCCTGCCGACTTCTTTTGTTTTTGCACATACCTCGTAGAAAACGGCCTTACCCCGCTATCTTATCGCGCCTGCAAGGCTTGATCTCCTCACCGCCCCACAAGCACCCACGTCAATATCAGCTTCCCCCAAAAGAAGGCAAAATACGGCTTTCCCCCTCACCCCGAGGAGGAAGTTCCCCGCTTCCACAGGAGCAAAATGCCGGCGTTCCCTTTCCCAGAGCCAGGCCACCGCCGCCACCGCCAGCAGGCGAGGATCCCGCGCTGCATCCACAGGGAAGCCATTCCCACGGCCGGGAGCAGCAGCAGCAGGGACGGCGCTCTCTGACCCCGGCTGGCACAAAACCGAGGCGCCGGGGATGACGTACCGCGTGTGCAGGCAGTGCCGGCCCGGGCCGTGCCCACGCCGGCAGCGAGCCCCGATCCCCGGGCGCCTCTGGCCCTGAGGCCCGAGCGGGGCGCGGTCGAGCCGACCCTTCTCCCATGGTGGATCGGGCGAGACCGCCGTCCAGGCCGAGCCCAGCGGCAGCGGCCGGGCCGGCAGCACGGCATGAGGAGGGGGGCCCCGTCCCTACCGCCTCCATTCCCGTGCGGGAAGGTCGGAATTCCCCCCCGGCGTCACTTACCGGGAGCTGTGAGGGGGGAGCGGGGGGGAGGAGGGGTGGGAGCGCGCGCGGCGCCCTCGCGNGTCCCCAGGTCCAGCAGTCCCTCGAGGCTCGCGCCGCCGCCGCCGCCACCCGGCCAAGATGGCCGTCGGGCCCGGGGGGCGGGGCCTGGGCGCGCGCCACGGAGAGGAGGGGAGCAAGGGAAGGAAGGGCGGCCCTCGCCAGCGACAGGAGGGGAGGGAAGGGCGGCTCTCACCATGGAGACCTCGGGCGCGGCCGTGAGGAGGGAGCGCAGCCTCCTGCGGCGGGTCGGAGCGCGGTGCGGTGCGGGAGGCACCAGCCGCCCCGGCTCCCTGAGCCCGCCCTGCGAGCCGCGGCCCCACTCCGAGGGGAGCCCCCGGGTCGGCACGGCGCGTTCCCAGGACAGAAAGGTCTCGCTGGCCTCTACCTCCACTGGGTAGATGGTGACGGGCAGCAACAACAGTTAGACCGGGTGCTTCTTTTCTCAAGGAAAGGTGTTGCCATTCCCTTTCACGGCCGCGGTTTCGGCATTAGGAATCGAGCTCCAATATCGGATACGCCCGGGGATTGATACAACGCAAAAGGTACCAAGATAGAATGGTGTTGCTGGCCTTTACCTGCCCTGGGCAGCTGTCATCTGCACCTGGAACACTTCCATTGGGAAGAACTGTCATTCTCTTTCGGAAGCCCATCACCTCACTAAGGATACCACTCCCAATAATGATTATATCCACGGATTGCTCCCACGCAAGGGGTGCCACGACACCAAGGTCTTGCTGGCCTTTACCTGCCCCTGGGCAGCGTGTCATCTGCATCTGAAACACTGGGACTACGCGCTTTCCTTCCCGTGGGGAAGCACTTCCAAGAGCCCGCCTCGGGAACTCGGGTTCCATAGCCACCACCGAAACACGTCCCAGGCTCGCTCCCACCCCGGNGGGAGCGGGCGGGGCGGCGCGCGCGCACTGCGGCCCCTCCGCCCTGCGCTGCGGCGGCGGCTCCCGGCGGCATCAGGTGGGAAAGGTGGCAGCTGCGGCTCTACCGGGGGCATGAGGGGTGGAGGAGAAGGAGGAACGCCCAGCCCGGGCAGAAGTTCGGCGGGCTGAGGCGGCGTGTTCGCGCCGGGTCCGGGGGCTGCCCAGCCGGGTCTCTCCCGCCGGGCGTGCGGGGCTCTCGCCTCGCCCCCGCGGCCGGAGAGCGGAGCCCGGGCTGGAGATCTGGCGGGGCCCGTGTGTGCCGTGAGTAGGTGCTGCTGCTTTATTTCCGATACTAAAGCGGTTTGTAGGCCTGGAGGACACGGCCGCAACATGCCGTTGTAAGCCTGGTTCATTTTCGTTATATTTATTTATAATTGTTATAATTATAATTAATATAGTTAATATTAATAATGATTGAACGCCCTACAAGCAAGTCTTGAGGGGACGGCTACCAGTTGGGTTTTCAAAGCGGCTTCATCCTCTGCTTGTTCTGGGTTTTCACGACAGCTTCCACCTAATATTTACACTTTACTCTCCTTGTAAAGATATGCTTGCCTCCTTTAAGGAACAGCTTGTAGCCTTACCAGGTAACTTTGGAAGTCTGGGCTTTCACAAAATTGTATTTTAAAAAAAGTATTTTTTTAGCTTGATTAGGAATATATGTATAAAATTGCTAATATAATTCTCTTAATTATCTTTACTTTTAGTGAAATGTATTTGTGACAATGAAAGACTAGTAATTTTCACTAACAGGCTTAAAGCAATGCACTGGAGGCAAGATAAAAATAATAAATTTGTTGAAGTTGTATTGAGAGAATAATCTGAGGGATCAAATGTACAGGTGAGCTAGTTGAAATAGGGTGCTGCCGATCACTTACTACCGATTATTAAATATTAATTAAACATTAGTAATTTGAATGTTTAATGTTTAATCTTCCATCTGGTTAAAAAATAGGAAGCATAGTGAGAGGCTGGTTTTTGGATATATCTTGAGATCTTTAAAGGCCTGAGACGAACAAGGCTCCAGCCAAAGAAAATGAGAGCAGGGACAAGAATTTGTGAGGTAAAATGAGTAGTGCAGTTAAGAAAATCAGGGAATCTTAGGTATGAAATTCCCTTCTGTTAAGAACAGGAAAAACGGTCTTATGGATGTTGCAAAAACGGTGAAGTAGTCAGCACAGCCTTTGTTCTGTTTTCCTGGAAATGCTGTAGTCAGATATTTGCTAAAACTGAATAAAATTATGTGATTGGAATGCAATCAGAGTAATACTTCTTAAAAAAACAAAAAGAGAGAAAAGCCAGATGAGCTCTGATCCCCTGAAAGATTCTGAGGAGGTGGCTTGGGAAGGGAATTTGTCAGTAAGTAGAGGGCAATTAAAATCGGTGTGCACACAGCAAATATTCTAGTGTGGTTTGTTAAGAGTAGTCTGGATCAAACTTTTTTTTACAGTAGCCAATGCGCTTAATAAGGAAGGAATAAGAGGAGTCTGTCTTGAGTTTTACAGGATTTCTGCCATTGTTCAAGCTACTGAAGTGTGCTCTAAAAATAATTTTCTTTAAATATCCTTTTTTAAGAGCTTTTGAAGCTGACTTGTAAATAACTCACTTTTAAACAGGGGTGTCATGAAACGTGCTCCTGGAGAGTTCAGTTTTGGGTGTGTTTTCACTGTTTCCTATAAAGTTGAATGCAAAGTTGGAAGGATTGCAAGCACTGTACAGCTAAGGGTTGGAATTAAAAACTATCTTGAGAAGATTGGTAGCAGGTTGGAAATCAGCATAACTGAGCTCAGTTAACAGGAACTGAGGGAGGAGGAGAACACAGGAATAAAATATCAAGGGCCTGGTTAATGGAAAGGGTGCAGTGAACAGCAAACAGTAGCCCAAAAAATACTGGGCATTCATACTGCATTTGAGTACTGTAGTGCATAGTAAAACAAATATTAATTGAGAATTATGTTCTTTCAACTAGCCAGCTGTTGCTTTGTCACGTTAACAAGCGTGAGTAAATATAAAGACAAGGGAAGTGATTACTCTGCTGAAAAAGGGCCTTAGCTAAAATGGTCTGGTTATTTTTTTTTTAACAATAGTGCTGGATGCCTAGACTCTGCAAGAATATTTGGTTTATAAAACTTTGTGAGGGGAGCTTGAAAGGCATAGACACTCTAGAAAGGAAGAAACTAAGAGCAAATTTGATGAGTGCCCTCACATCAATAAAAGGGCTTCTACGTAAAGGCCAGTGATTAACAAGTCTTTGAGTTCTCTTTAGAGCAAGAGATGCTTGTTTTCAGAAGGTGATACTTGATTTGGATGCTAAAGGAAAACTTTTAGCTTTTAGGTTAGTGAAACCTGAAGCTGGGTGTCCACAAACCTCTTGCTGGAGAAGTAAATTTCTGGACAGACATCTGTTGGGGACAGTCTGGTCTCTCAAGGGCCCTTACAGGTGTGTGTTTAAACAGTTCTGTGCATACAACGTGGTGGAATTAGAAGTTTTAATAGGGGAAAACTGCTTTGGAATCTGCAAGTTTCCTTGAGCCTGGATTTTTGTGGAGCTTTAGCAGGAAAGGCCCATGATGTATCCTTCAGTGTCTCCTCTTGGGTGTGTTGTGTGCTTACAGAAGGGTTTGCTTCCAGGTGTGCACCTTTTAAAGGCATCTCCTGCTGGTACACTGAGAACAACCTGGCTGGTTTGGTTGGGGAAGGCAGGCTGTCCAACCATTTAAATCCATTTCACTCTGTTCGTAAACTGTGCTTGCTAAAATATGTTCAATTGGCTGTTACTTCACTGGGCTGGGATGCTTTCTGGAAAAGAGAATTTCTCTGAGGATGATGAGGGATAAAGAGTTCAAGGAGGGGGGAAAAAGCTGCTGCTTTGTCTTGATCTAAGGATGTGCAAACCACAGAGCGGAAAATGGCAAAATGAAAGTGTGGCCTTGATCACGTCATTAAGACATTCATATATCCACGCTGTTAATAAGGAAACAGCAGCCTGTTAATGGTCTTTTGGAATAACTGAATTGGGAAATCAAAGATGTTTCCAGCCACTACTTCTAAAGATGCAGTGTGTCTTTCCATTTTTCAAAACATGTCAAGGAGAAGGGCTTCTAGAAAAAGTACTTATTTTCACACAGCCTGAAAAAGCAAGGAAAAATTTTATTAGGTGACTTAAATTCCTTTTGGAGCGAAGTATTTGTGCCTTGTTTAAAATGAGGTTCTTCTGCTAGTGAAATGTGCAGAAGTGTCACTTGAGTGAGCTGGCCTGTTGCTGCATTATTTTTCCTTAGTACTTCTATCAGCTTTCAGGTTTTAAAATTCTGCGAGTACTGAGGAGCTTCAGCAGAGCTATCCAGGATGTATTGTTCTTGAGCAGGAGTTCTGTCATGAAAATCTGACTCATTTAGTTCAGCCATTGAAAATTCAGTCTTTCTCATCACTAGTATACAATATGTGGCTGATTTATTTGCCAGCAGTGGTTTGGAGTTGAAATTTTGGGGTTTGAGTAGCTTTGCCTGTAAGATAGAAAGAAACAAGCTCAGTTTAAAACAGTAGGAAACTTGAATGGTGTTTCTTGCTGTATGTTTCAGACCCCCAAAATGCAATGCCTCAAACTTTTGAGAACCAGTACAATATAAGTCTTGCATTATTTAGAACTTTGCTCTGTGTGCTGAAGCTTATAAGAAATCTCAACATCATTGTCTTAAGGGATTCTGCATACTTTAAAAATTCCAATAATTTTTTCTAAAAGCATGTGTAATCCACTTTGTGATGTAATCTGAGTGAACAATGTAATTTCTGTGATTTACCTTATTTTGGTGGGTTTTGATGAGATGTTTGCATACTCCTTGTGTCTTAAGGGTGGGATTTGGAGTTTTTCATTCATTTTGTCTTGAAGTCAAAAGACTGTTTAAGACTTGCTGGTGATAATATTCAAAAGATGTTTTCTATGATGTTTTTGAGATGTGATCACTTGAATTGCAAGTGAACAATTTAGCTTTATTTCATGAGGTTGAATTTTGTATGTATATTTTTAGAGATCGGAAGAGAAGTATTTTTGATGTCTGTACAAATCTGAGAATTAAAATGAATGCAACTCAGCCTCTCTTTGTTCATTGTCACAAAAGTAAAAAAAAGATGCACAGAGTTTGGACTAGCTGGTCATTTGAGCTTTAAAATTCACAAGTCCTGGAAAATAGTCTCCCCAGTGCTTAATAAACATAGTTTGAATTTTGATGCAGCATGGGGGTTGGACTAGATGATTTTTGAAGGTCCCTTCTACCACTCCAAACCATTCTGTGATTCTGTGAAAAATGTTTGTTTTTCAAGTAGCTGTGAACTAAATGTTTTTTATTGTTTTTCCAAGGTTTTTTTTATTTAGATGGCATTAGGATTAATATATCTGTGAATATATATATATGTCATATCTGTAGGATTAGTTGTGTAGTGTCCAACTTCTCTTCTGAGAGGACAGTGTTTGAACAAGGATTTTGTCTGCAGCCTTTTATTTTGTGCCACTTGCTGTTGATAGTATTTAGATTTTTCTACATATGCAATTATTTCTTCAGATTTTGTTTATGGTAGTTAGGACTGCAGTCTCGTATATGAGAAAGCAGGTAAAATATCTGTGTCAAGTCTCATGTTTGCAAAATTTAAAAAAAAATGCCCAAGGGCCAGTAAAAAGTGTTTGTTGGACTACAGAATTCGGGCTTCCTGTGTCCCACAAAGAATTTTTAGCTGCAGAGTCATTGGTACATAGAAGATGATGTCTGTGCCTTGTGTCAGTTGTGTGGTGGGTAAGGCCTCGATCCTGTGGGTACCAGCCTAGCTCAGGACCTTATTTGCTCTCTGGGAGAGGCACTGGAAGACTTTCTCTGAGATTAGCAGAGTAATGTGAGCATGTAAGCAAAGGATGAGAGGTCAGCTCTAATTCCTTGACTCTTTAGTGCTCTGTGTTTAATTTTAAGCTTTAATGTAGTTCTTTTTGTGGAACTTATGTGTCTTTGAGTTTTTTAAAAAATATTTTAAGCTACTTCCTAGGAAATAGTAATGTGCTCTGTAGTGTACAAAACCCAACTTAATTAAATCATTAAATATGGTGATAGTCTGGGTGTTGAGACTGAGTGTGATTACTTGAACAATTTGAGTCACAAGTTAATGATTCCAGATGAAGTTGTAAAGTTAAGGAAATAATCCGTGAATAAATGTGGCTGTAACCAATTGCTACAAACTATACAATTTGTTTAAACTCCTATTTTAGGGAGAAGTATCTCCTGCTCTAGTTTCCGAATTTGCATATCAAGAGAACTTTTAAGTGTATCTGTGGGAGAGAATGAAGTTCTATTGCTAGCCTTTAAATCAACGTTTTTAATTTTAATTTCTTAAAAAACGGAACTATAAAAACCAAATTCTGAAACCCTGACTAACTCTGTATGCATAAATTAGAATGATACGAGTAAAATATGTCTTAGGAATGTTCCAAGTATAAATTGAATTCTTAAGGACATAAAATTTACATGTATGTGGAACTTCTTAGATATAGTACACATATATATTCTATATATTTATACATATTACTTTATACATATAAATAAAACGTTCTACAGACGTGCAAAAATGTATGCGTATGTGTGTATATGTATAAACCACATATTCTGTAGGCTATTATAAAAGTGTGAGGCTAAAGAATTAAACTATGTGAACAAACAAAATCCTTTTATTTTCCCATCAAGCTAAAAATATGTCAACTAACTCGCTTGTTTTCTCTCACTAGAAATGACTACCCCAAACAAGACCCCACCTGGTGCTGATCCAAAGCAGTTAGAGAGGACTGGTACTGTTAGAGAAATAGGCTCACAAGCAGTTTGGTCTCTTTCATCCTGTAAGCCAGGTAAAATCACAACAATGATGTAAAAAGTTGAATGTACATTTATGTTTTGGGAGGAAGACGCCCACAGCTGTAGTGTAGGCTGTACTCACTACAAATAATTTTGGCCTTCTCTATACGTGATACAATATGAAAGTTATAAATGTATCAGAAATCCTGCTATGAGGAACTATCTCATATTAACTAAACAGAAGTCTTATCTATTTTATATTACTTTTTTTTTGTACTTACACAGTGAACAAACAGCCATGTGAGCAGAATCACACCTAGCATTGTGAAATTGTTTCTGTGCTTTGGCATTTTGTCTGGGTGTCTTCCATTTTTAACTAAGGATGAACATGCAGCTGGGTGACCTAAATGTCCTGCCTGAACTTTGTGGGGGCTCAGCCATTACAGGGTGGCCCTGAAACCCTGCAAGTAAAATGAACCCGTGGTCCTGCTCAAAATATCTGAAAATCTGTATTCTTTCCCTTTGGGGTGGTTGAGTTGCTATTTCAGAAATATCTGTTGGGAATTGATCTGCTGTCTTGCTGCAGCCTAGGATCATTGATCCCTTTATGTCACAATATTGTACTCAGGCTGAATGACTTTGGTCTGAAATAAGTCTTATTTGGAGAAAAATGTCTCGTGGTTTTGTTGCTTAAACAGGCTGAAGGAAATTTTTTATTGCAGATTAAACTTCAGCTGCTACATTAGAACTGCAACTAGTGTGGACAACCAATAAAAGGATGCGATTAGTAAAAGGACAGATAGTGAGGGAATAGAAAATACAAAGTTGGAGTTGCTTCTTCAAATGTGATGGCATTAACCTTTAGGAATACTGTTTTTGCCATCTATTGCTTGTTCTAGCTAGTACTTGAAAAAGCAAAAATATTTCAGGACACGACTTGAAAAGAAAATGTTACATTTAGCTAAAATTTTATAATGAATAGTCTCTGCTAATGATTTTTCTTTAGTTCAGCAGTTAAGTTACAGAATAGGTGGAAATGTCTAAATGTTAATTATTGTTCTGGCAATCCATATGAATTACTACTTAACCACTTGAAATTCCAGGACATGTTGACATGGTTTCACACCCCACAGACCTCAACAGTATTGAGCTTTTGCAGATTCCCCTGTTTCAGTTTTGTGTCAGAAAAGCACAGATGCAACTTGGATATCTAGAAATATTTCCTAATGTGTTATAACTTGGGAGACATTAATTTGTAACAGTTCTAGAAAAGCTACATTTGCACCACAGAAATGGGATATTCAAGATTATCACATTTTCTTTTTCTTAGGGTTTGGAGTGGATCAGTTACGAGATGATAATCTAGAAACTTACTGGCAGTCAGATGGATCACAGCCTCATTTGGTGAACATCCAATTTAGGTATTAAAATATACTCCCTGTGGGTTAGGGTGCTTTGTGGAATTTTCTATTGATTACTGTTCATCCATATAGGAATTCTGGAAGTGCAAGAACTCTTGGCTTAGTTCTGTTACCCAGCTGGTAAGAAGTTAGATAGCATGTATAAAAATGAGATTTTCAAATGTTATGATCACTAAATGCCTAAATAAGCAACAAAAAGGAATGTTTAATGGTATGTCGTTTGTGACAGCATCACATTTACTCATGTAAGGTGACTTATGTCCTGATTTTGTCTTTGAGTGTCATTTGGAGGGTACATAACTGCTGTTAAAGTAGTCCTGTATAACTTGGCAGCTGAGTTGGAGAAGCTTTTTTTTATTCTGTGTAGGATTTTTATTATGTGTAGGATGCTTTCAGTACTTTTTCTTTAACCAAACTTCAGATGTTTTTCACCTTTTTTTCTTTACTTTTTTGAGAAGGCCTTGGTGTAATAAGAGAGCCCATATTTGAAAAGCTAAACTTAAGCTTCATTACGTACAAGTGCTTATTTGGCATCTGTTACTTGGTATGCTGACGTTTCTGAAGGCAGGCAAAGGAGAGTGGTGAAAATCAACTGTGTGCACAATGTAATGTGGAAAATCACCTAGTTCTTTTACAGCAAGTTTCTCTTGAATCACTAGGCACACTTATATTTATTTTCAGAACACTTAAATCCTCAGTTATTGCGAGCTAGCAACAAACTCATCCTGAATATTTTTCTTTATGATGCTTACATAGCTTGTGTTGCTTCTTGCAGAAGAAAAACAACAGTGAAGACCTTATGTATTTATGCAGACTACAAATCTGATGAAAGTTACACTCCAAGCAAAATCTCTGTCAGAGTAGGAAATAATTTTCATAATCTTCAGGAAATCCGGGTAGGTCAATGATGCTTTGCTTTCTCTCTTAACAGAAAAGTTAACAGTTCTGTCTTGTTAGGACATCTGATGTAATAAAGTGTTTTTTGGAAGTAAAATACGGCATTGTGCTTGAAGGGGGAAAATGGCTGGGTTTATTTTGATGTTTGCTTTTAGTTTTTTTCTTGTAAATTTAGTAGACTGGTTTCTGGTTTGTTTTTTTTTTTTAATCAGGCTCTTTTACCAAACATTATAATTGAATATGTTCATAAGTTAAGTTTTACTTTTGAGCATAGTTTCTAATCTTTTTCTTTTTAATACTGGACAGTCATTGAGATGTAAAAATTTTGGATGGGGTGCAGTTTTTAAACAACATGAAACAAAATCCAATTTTCAGTTCTGCAGATAGGCTTAAGATTTTCAGTGAGACAGAGTTGTAGTGTTTTGTTAGTGTTTTTATTTATAAAATAATCAATCCAGTATTTTGTTATGGTGATGCTTCTAGCCGGAACTGTGATAAGAGTGGAGTTGCTTTAAGTGCTTAGTTTTGCTTACCTTTTGGTAAACAGGAAAATCAGATTTGAAATAATCCATGATCTTGGTAGAAGTCCACCTTGGAAACTAATCGGGTTACTCGTAAGCAGGTATTTTGCTCATTCTAAGTCAGGGTAGCCTCATGTTTCAAATTCCTCTTCTCTGGAGCTCAGCAGTTACTGGCTGGTATTTTGGGAAGGTTTAATTTACCAGCCTTATATGGCAGGTATTACAATAACGGAAGGATTGGGCGATGAGAAAAGGGTGGTGCTAAATGGTGGCTTGAATTTTTACTTCTGGGATTTTTATTGTTTTCATTTTGGTTTTCAGTCCCAACTATTCAAAGTCCCAAGAACAAGTTGTAAGTAGAAGGTTGTAGATGCTGTGGGAGTAAAAAATGTGTAGTAGAGATGTCTGTTAGTATTATGTATCTCTCTACATTCTTTCAGTGATTTGTGATGTTCTCTCAAGTTTTGACCTCTACTTCTATCCTAAATCTTAAATGGAAGGGTCTTGACGTGTTTTATTTTTCTTTAATTTAATTAATGAAATATTCTTTTGGAAGAAATGAATCATCACATTACTTTCATCAGCTACAAATTCTGCCTTTCAATCTTCCTAATTGTACCGTAGCAATTTGGGAGGTGCACAGTATTTGAAGAACGGCAGCCGGATCTTTTCCCCGTTAGGCTGTGGGTCAGTTTCCCGAGTGTCCACTAGATGTCATTGTTGTCCTTAATTATCAGTTTGATTTTTGCACTTTTATCTGCCCTTTCAATAACTAAATGATTATTATCCTTTTTGTAATCATGCTTAGTACAGCACTATACATCTAGCTGCCTAGCTTAAGTTTCTCATACAGTGGTAAACTCCCACTCTTGAGGGTATGTGTGTTATTAACATATTAAAGATCTATAAAGCAATAAATGTATAACAAGTGTATCAGGCAGTATTTCTTTAGCTCTTTTCTTGCTAAACACGAGATTCTATGCATAATGTATGTAGTTAAAAATGGGACTTCTAAATGAAACA
Organism: Cnemophilus loriae; assembly: GCA_013397755.1. Classification (NCBI taxonomy): domain Eukaryota; kingdom Metazoa; phylum Chordata; class Aves; order Passeriformes; family Corvidae; genus Cnemophilus; species Cnemophilus loriae. The sequence goes on along the minus strand of VZTF01003561.1, from coordinate 5,341,180 downwards.
AGTTACTAGTATTTTTTATGGTCTGTGAATGTGGCTATAATATGATGCATGACAGTAATTCTTATGCATACCACATGCTCATGTGCTTTTTTTACTTCCAAACTGAGAAGAAAATATGGTCACACTTCTTATTAATGAGATACAATACTCTGATGCTATAAAATGCTTGTGACTCTCATCACCATGATGTTACATGTTGCTATCAATTTTCATATTTCCTAAACTGCTTGATACTGTTTCTTAAATTTTCCTTCAGTCCTGAGACTTTCTCCTTTCTTCAGCTTCTCTGACACATGGGGAGGTTATTTAAGCAGTGTGAAGTGTTATGAGCTCTTTACAGAAATCTGCTTAATTATACAATGATTCCATTGGCTTCAGTACTGATTAACTGGGTGGAAAATCGGGCTAAAGCATTTTATATTTTTCCATGGATGCTTGCCCAACTCATAGTGTCTAATGAATGTGTTTTCTTTCCTAATGGTCTAATTTTCAACACAATGCAATATGCTATTAGGCTAAACTTTGTCACAAATATAAGATTAGCTTTAGATTGTATGTAATCATATCTGTTTTGGAATCTAAGATGAAATTATTTTCTGAATAAAAGGTTTCTTCTCCCTCGTTTGTACCCCATCGTATGGGTGAGAACAGCCCTTGCAATCTGGCAGGATTATTACCTTGCTCACTGCAGTTAAGGTGTGTACAGTCAGCCTTCCCCTGTGACTTAAGTGCCTTTGTATCACAGCTGTCAAGCTTAGAGAGCAAATGTTTTCTAATTTCCAGTCATGGAGTTTTCCCACGTGATGGTACAAACTGTCTGGATGGACAAGATTAGTCTGTAGAGGCATTTTTGGAACAGCATCCAGACTCCTCAGGATATGATTTAAGTTATTACGCTTTTTCATGATATGAAAATAACCCACTGCAAAGGATATGAGTGAAGTGCTATCTGTGAGAGATCTCTGGTCTCTTCAAGTGATGCTCACCTGCTTATTGCATTTGTACCTCTCTGAGACATTTAGATGTTCAGCAATTTGTCTTGCTGGAAGAAGATTAAGTGTTTTGATGCTAAGTGCAGGTCATATTTCAGGGTACAGTGTCTATCCATCTATAATATGTATACACACCTCGTAGTTTCAGTGGTTTCTGCTGTCAGCCTATAATGTAGGGTCTTTACATAGACTCAGGTGAAAGCCCTGCAATCTTAATTCACCTTTGATAGCAACAGTGTGAGGTCTTTGTTTTAGGTTTGTGTTGGGGTTTTTTGTTTATTTGCTTTTCCTGTGGATTGCTGTCTGGTTTGTTTTCAGTTTGTTTTCTATCTCTTTTGGCCTTGCCTGGTGTTCTGTGACCAGGTGCAAGCACAGCAGCCTCCCTGGTGGCATGGGGTTGTGACTGAGCACCACGGACAGGGCTCCTTCCTCACTGAAGAGATTCTGCACTAGAGAGAGGAATTACCAACTGGAAGAATGCCCAAGCTGGGGAGCTTTTCCAAGAGGTAGTTAAGGAAGTGTGACCCTACTGTAATGCCTTTATTCCTGCGGTGTTCAGTGACTGTAGTGAAGAGGTTGGACTTAGCCAGACATTTTCTGAAATCCAGCAGTGAACAATCTTCACCTGTTTTCTGTACGTGGAGTAAACTTAGATCCTGAGAAGTGAGAATATGCTAGCTTGTCATAAGGCTGTTGCAAGGTAATCAACCAGGAAAATGTATTCTTGTGAGTCTCTGATCAAACATCTCTAAGGTGCATTTTAAACTGCTTTCCACTGAAGGTGGAGTACTGAGTTGTTGCTCCTTTAGATTCCTGACTAGGCTTCAGGTACTTTGGTTAGAAACCATTCCTCCGTGTTCTTTCTTCCATTCAAGAAAAGAGGCATTTCTGACCCCTAATTATTCCTTGGGTTCAGAATGTCAATTAAAAATAGTCTGCTTTCTGCAAACTACACTTGATGCTAAGAAAAGACTGAGTAAACTTTAGTTTTATAGAATTTCAATCTGTAGTCTTTCCCGTCTGTCTCTAGGATGCTCCGTAGACACAATCATCACACCGGTTGTTCATTTTGACTGTTATGTTGCTGTTAATGCTGGCTGAGTATGGATTTGTTTCATCAGGATGCACACAGGGCTTGTTCCTTACATCTAAAGTTTACTGGTACTGGAAATCTGCAAAGCAGGGGAGTAGAATGCTCCACTGGTATTGGTTAGTTATTAAGCCTTGTGATTGATGTCAAGGATAGGAATCAAATTTCAGAAGCAGGATTATTTCCATTTGATGCAGTTGGTACTCTGTACAAATTTCCACCTTCCAGCAGAGGATATTTTGTGAATCCCCAACTGGGATGTTCACATGAGCTCATCTTTACAAAAAGAAGGCAAATTAAATGATGTAACATCACTGTTCTCTGCCAATATCATCATCACTGTAGGTGATATGACCTTTTCATCATTCATGTGCTTATGGAAATAACTAATAAATGCTTCAAACTGTGGAAATTATGAACAGGATTAAAATTTTCCTGCCCTTTGATACTGTGGAATGGTAATACATTAAAGCAGAGCTTACTGTGCAGTCATGAGAAATGCAGTTATTGAAATAGCCTTTTATGCATATGGGATGTGTATATACAAATAGGGAGGTCCACATTAGAGCTAGTAGAACAGTGGAAGATTATTTTGGCCCACACACTATAAAATTGTTAAGCATTTTTATCTTACCTTGCTATGAAATGGTGTTTTAAGAGAAATAAGCCTCTCTTCTGTAGAGGAAAACTAAACTCGGTTTTTATGCTGTGATACATGTTGCATGTAAAAGATATTTTTTCTTTTGTATCTGAGCGTTCAGAAACAAATCTATGAAGGAACCTTTTCTTGCCACAGAAGGGCTCAATTAGGCAAGGGTACCTTAAAGAGGCCCTGTATTTTTAGTTCTGTCAATCTGACTTTACTTTCTGAAGCAGAGGAAAAGCCATGTGAAACAATGTGGCAACAGCTCTATGGAAGGCAGCAAGTTGATGAAGCACAGGGCTTTTTCCTCGAGGGAACTCAAGTACAGAGAGCCTAGGAACTGATGGAAGCACTGAGTGTTACATATGTGTGAAAGCCTCTCCTGCAGTTACAATCTTTTTCATGATTATTCGTTTAAGTTCTGCCATGGAAAAGAAATTGGAAAACCACCACCCTGACAGTAAAGAATTTCTTGCTAATATCTAATCTAAACCTTGGTTTAAGGCCGTTCCCCCTTGTCCTATCACTACATGCCCTCATAAAATGTCTCTCTTCCTCTTTTTTGTAGGCTCCCTTAGGTACTGGAAGGCCACAATTAGGCCAAGCCACCACCTTCTCTTCCTATAGCAAGTGTTTGATTACATTGTTTCACCTCTTTTCTGTGCATGAAGTTCTAGTAGGAGGATTTGAAGAGATTTCCCCAAAATCTTTGTTTGTTAAATACTTTACTTATGTAAAAATCTTTCTGATACCAGTGTCTTAAAAATTCAGATTTTTAAAACTGTGTGCTAGCAATGCAGGTAAACTGTCCTCCAACGTGATGGGGGGAATTTTTCATTGGTTTTAATGCAATCTTTCACTACTGTATTCTAATTACAGTAATTAAAACAAATTCTCTGGTGGACATGAGCAGGTTGCACATAGTGCTCTGTGTGTGAGGGGGAAAGAGCCAGACACTTGAACTTTTTATATTGAAAACCAACTGCAAATTTAGACGAGCATATTCTCTACCAGTCTTCTGAAGTATGAAGGGATAATACTACTGTTGTAGAATAGTAATCATATTAGTCATCTTGTAGGGAAGCTATTTGTTTGTAGTCTATGCAGGTTATCTCTGCTTTTGAACCAGTATCCCAAGTCGAAGTCTACACTGGGTCGTGTCCATTTTATTCCTGACTGAAACTTGTAATTGTGTTGTTCATTTTGGTACCAGATTCGATGCCATAATTGTTTGACATTTTTGTTCAAGTGAATTAGTTCTGTGTAGGATTGCCTGGCTTGAACTGGTATCATTTACTGAAAAACTCCCCAGCAAAAGCACCATACACACTTCAGTATAAAGTCCCTTCCAGTTAAGAACAGTCCTTAAAACCTATTGTTCCCATTTGTTCATCAGTTTGCTCTACTGACTCAGCTTTTATTGGTGACATTTTTCAGAAAAGTATTTGATTCTAGTGGTGCTTTAATATTGAGTAAGTAGATGTTAGAGATTTAATATACTGTGTGTACTTCTGTGTTGTTCACCAAGTTTATTGCTTTATGGAATCCATATTTCCTTATTGATTAGCTCTGTGATTGTCTCCTGTGCTATGGACTTCCCAGATTGTTTCAGTAGGCTTTTCAGTCTTTGTAGTATCTCTAGAATACCCAAAGCAGTAGAATGGAGCTGTTAAAAACTGCTGGTTTTCCTTGATAGTTTCTTACCTTCTTTATATCCCTGAAAGATTTATTCAGGGAAGACTTCAGTAATGGAGATCAGTGTACCAATAGACCAGCCCCATTACCATTCCTGTTTAGTAAAAATGAAGAATCTCTTTTTCACAAGAAGATACTGGTTTGAAGGGAGTACATGTATGGTGAAGGGAGCACATGTAAGCGTTAATAAAAGTTCTGTGAGGGCAGGGTCTGTCATTTTTCCTCTTTGCACATTTTGCCAGTGGCATGGCCATGCTGCTCGTGTACAAAAATTCTAGCTAGAGCTGTGGAATAGTCTTCTTTTTTTTCCTAATTTTATTTTTAACTGTCAACTTCTGCAGCTGATTTATGCACACAAACGCATACTGTGCCTTTGGCTTTTGTGGAAGCATTTTATGTAGGCTTTAGCCCTTAGTGCTACATATAGCTTTGTTTCTTTTAAACCATGGCTTTCCTTTTTAATGCCTGGATAGAGCAGAGATGCTGATCTGTCTCCTTTTGATAGCATTACCAAATTTTTGGAGCTCTTAGAGAGATCAGTCAAATGTCTGTGTTCTTTAGCTCCTAGGAATTGGTCCAAATATGTATATTGATGTACAGTAGATCATATCTATCTAAAACAGTAGCCCCCATGCCCTTCACTCCTTGAAATTTCCAAGTTGTGATCAAACTTATATGCTATCAGGCTGAGGGAAGAAAAGCATGTTTTTCTTTTACATGCTCAAAATGTAGTGAAAATCCCAGTGGGCAGTCGTGTTTACAAGGGTAACTGTCTGCATTCAATTGTGGGTTATAAAAGTGCTTGCTTGAATAAATACACAGAGCTATCAGACAGAACAACCAATAGTTCGTTGGACTAATTGACCTTGTCAGTAGAATAGAAACACTTGCAAATAAAATTCCCATTGCCAGCAAAGTTGCAACTGAAAACCCCTGAAGAAACTGTGTATATCCTCTAACTATCTTGGAATGCAATGATTCAGGCAGCAGACATGTGCAGTGGGAGGGGGCAGGAGGGGGGAATCATTAACCAAGAAAGTTGTATGTACCAGCACTTTTCAGTGGGCTCCTTTTGCAGTGTGGGGCTGTATGCATTCCTCAAATCATTATATAGTTCACTTTCCATATTCAGAGTTATGTTTTCTACCAGTTGTTGCTACTTCTGCCATCCCTTGGGTCCCCTTGTATGATTTGTTTTGCTGGTCTGCTTTTATTATAATGTAGCCTTTTCAGAAAAGGCGAAGGTGTTTGGCTGGTAACCACAGCATGTTGTAATGAGGGTGGAGTGTGTTTGTCATTCCGCAGCAATGGTTGACTTCCATGAATGCCAGTGTCTATAACCACACAGGCTGTGGCAGTTTATCTTTTTGAATATATTCAGACTGCATAACAGTGGAAGAGAATCACAGTAAATATCAGAATATCTGGTCTTCCAATCAAAAGCACGATGGAACCATTTTTTACTTTACCCAGTGATGAGTCATGTATCTTCCCATTAAAAAAAGGAAAATATTTCACTCCAGAAATAAGTCTTCACAAGTGAATTAGTCATATATCAGACATTTCCTTTCAAAAGTTTGGATAATGTCACACAGGTGGAAGTAGTATTAAAAAAAAAGCAAAACTGAAAGACACAACAGGCTTCTCTGTGAACTATAAAAACATGATTTTATTTTGGTTAGAAAACAAAACAGGAAAAATGGCATTTGGAAAATAAAGTCTGAAAAACAGTCTAGTTAGCTGCTAAATAAATTTCAGAGATGAAGGTTTAAAAAAACCCACCAAGATTTGTAAAAGGAGGTGGGGGGGAATGGTGTATTTCACCTTAAGTAAGGGACAATGTGTAATAAGGGATTTTGTGGTTTTACAGCTCGGTGCATGTGTTTGAAAGCTGTTCTCTCAGCAACGTGGGTGGCAGGTTATGCTACCATATAATGTATTGTAGTTGGCTCTCCACACTTGTCAGGGTTAGCGTTCAACCATTCGGAAAATTTTCCCATTGTTCTATCATGTGAACCAAGGCTAGTGTTGAATTCCCAATAACCTTCTGCAGGAAAAAGAGGTTTAATTAGAAAGTTTGAAATTTGATTACTTCTGTTATTGTCTTAATGCACTTCTCTCTAATTTAGGTGCTTATCTGCAAATGCAATCAATTTTTGCTCAGAAAGATGAAAAACAAACTTAACTCTGTACTGCAGTTGCTTCCACACTTTAAAAAGAAAACTTGTATACTCAATTCTGTCTTTCTTCAGTATTAACACTCTATTTCCATCTTAAACATGTTTGCTTTAGATGGATCATAGCTTTTGGCAGCTACTGCATTTTTAGCAAATAATACTGTTTCTAGTAAGAGTTGCAAAAAAAAAAATCTTTGTGTGAGGTCCCTGTAAACTGAACCTTGGGAACGTTATGTTATTTCTGTATTTTCCCTTCTTTTGTGCTTCTTCTCTATTTGTGTCATGGTTATAAATTACATCGTTTGAACTAGAGAATTAAAAACATTTCATTTTGTGATTCCTGTAATTTTAAAAAAGAGAATGTTTGTTTTATGTGTATTTTCTTTTCTTTTTACCTGTTATTTCAGAGGCTGGCACACAGAGAAATAAGCAATTATGGTATTGAAATTCCATTGTGCCAGCACCTCCGGGGCATAATCCAAAAAAACCAGAAAAATCGCCTGCTGGGTTGTATGCAGTAAGCTTGTGTGAACATCAGTGTCTGCTGTTCACACATCATTTTTTTACTGGAAGTTCCTGTTGGAATAAAGGTTCTGTGTTTGGAGAGTGCACTGGGATACTTGTTGGTCAATGTTTGTAGGGATTTCTAATTACAGCTTACCAGTGTAGGCTCACTAGATAATTCTTGCAGATAATCATTAATGTTTCAGAAGTAAGAGAAGCAAGCAGGGATTTGGCAACATAAAAACTGTAACAAGAAAGATCTTGGTGCTCTTCTCTTCATTTAAGCATTCTCTTGAAGACTGAACATGGGAGTGAGGAATAAGGTGGGTGGATGGAGGGGGAGGTGACAGCATGACAGAAGACACTCACATACTTAGTTTCCCCACTTCAGTATTTAACCCCTTCCCTTCCTTCCCCCTCCTTTTTTAATGCGAGTGTGGTTTCTAGTTGACATTAAAACATTCGAGTGCCTCCAGCATTGCAGCTTATGGTGGGTGTCAGTGTGATGCTCATCTAGAACATCTTCATGGTGCTCAGTCAGGTGAACCCCCTCAGTTGATAAGAATTAATTTGAACTGTGTTTTACAAAACATGTGACACTGTTCACTTGCAAACTGGAGCATGTAGCAACATCTATTTTATTTCTTGTGTGTGATCTTTCTGCACTTGGGCAGAAGGCTGGAGACCCTAGTAGGAGAACTGTTTAATGCAGTTTTTTACTTGGGTGTATGAAGGAGTTCCTGGTCACATAAGGAAGACTTCGAGGTTTGAACTAGGGAAAATGAAAATCTTTGTTGTCTTTATTGGCTGGCTGTATCATTTATTGGCTTTTGGGGAAGTGGGCTCTAGACAGCTGACTTCACAGTTATTTAGCAGAACAAGGAGGTAGGTACCGTTGAAGAAACTGGAACAAGGGACACTACTTTGATCTCAAGAAAGCAGCATGTTAGGAAGGAGATCTTGGAAAAGTGCAGCAGACCTGAATTTGGAAGGGAAAATACATTTTTCTGTAGTAAAGGGCCCTACATACTGCATGGAAATTGTTAAATAAAGGGCTATTTCTCTATCTCATTTTTCCTCTTCTTCTTCTACCCTACCAGATTCTACAGTCATGCTCTTTCCCGTTCTAGAAGTTCCCTAGGCCTGAATAATCCAAAATTATCTCCTCTGCTTTTGGATTCCAAATATGAAAACATCGTGGGAGTCACATCACCATCTTTTGCTTGCAGGATGTGAAACAGTTATGTCAAAGCTGACGATAAGATGCTGCTCCCTCACTCCTGCTTTCCTCTTTCTGAAGAGGTTGCTCACCATTGGGAAACTTACTGCCTTTAAGCTACTTTTTTCTACACTGTGAAATAGGATTGGGAGGATCAAGTCAGTGAGTTATAAACAATCATCTTTGATTTACGTGATTGGCTTAATAGACTTCATTGTGGAGAGTAATCCTTGGAGGGAGCACTAGATATTTTCAAACATTTAGAAGTGCTAAATACATGCAGCAAGGTCAAATCCAAGATTGATTCTTATCCCTCCGGGTGATGCTACTAGCATAATATTAAAATCCTCCAAAGAGTAAAGCCAGCAGTCAACATTTAATTTGGTTTAAGCATAAGAAAAGATATGAAAGGAATGGGAATTTTCTTGGATACCTAAGGAAGTTTTATGCTATTATCTCAGCTGGTGCTGGTCAGCTGGCACAGCACACCTTATTTTCTGTTTCACTTGAACAACTCGTAGGCACCAGCAGCTGGAAACATCCTGTGACTGTGTTCACCACCCTTTGCTAGACCAACAGTTTGGCAGTGGGGTGGGGAGAGAAAGTGGCCCCAATTTAGAAGAAATTAGGAGCCAATTGGCCCACCACTTATTATTCTCTGTCTGTGTGGCTTCCATGTTATAATACCTTTATTTGCATCCGTACAAATGCAGTCACACTTGGCTATTTGTAGTACATACTGCCTTGTGGCAAAGTTATCACATGCTGCTATTAATTAGGATTAAAAAAACCCCAAAACAAATCCATTAAATGCATTGGATGTGCCATGCTTTGTCAAGTCAGCACCAAAAAAAACCAACCAAAAATTTCCATAAATTCAGATAGAAATAAAGGAACAAGTGTATTTCGTGTAGGTATATGGGGGGGATTTTATAATTACAATCAGCTTTTTTTTTTTTTTTTCATTTGTGAAGCATAACATTCTAGTGGAAAGCTGAGATTATTCACCGTGTCACTAGGAAAGTAGTTCTGGAAAGGAATTGTGTTGATGTGGTAAATTAAAGTAATCCTCAGTGTTCAGAGGAAAATACTACCTGGCAGATGGTAGAGATCTAGAACAAATCTATGGCTCTGGAGCAAGAGACTCAGTTGTTTCAGAGCTGCCACCATGGCAGTTCTTTCCAGAGTGAGGCCTTGCTCCTGTGGTTACTGAAATGTTGTTTTGGTCAGGGATCACGTGTCTGTGTGTAGCTTTGATGAGAACTCTGCTACACAGGGTATAAATTCAATTCTTTGCTAAGATTTATTGGGTGGGAAGAGATTGAATGTGGTGTTATCCTGTTCCTTATCTCAAGTAGGGCATGGAAATGTTTCTATAGATATGAAGTATAAATTTATTTCTTTCTGAGGGCTGTTCTCTGTCTTAATCTGTCATAAGATAACCAAGATCATGTGTTTGAATCGGAAAAACCTTTCCCAGGATTTTTCCATTTTCTGTGTGAACACACAGGAGAGGGTGGAGTGAGAATAATAATGTAGCAAATGTGTCTGGCTTGAGGGCCTGTGCTCTCTAGCTGCCTCCATCCAATTCCTAAAGTAGGTTTATCTAACAGTCCTATTTTATTTCAGAATGAATTCTGGAGTGTTTTATGTCTCATGTTAAAGGAATGTTAACAAATACAGTTTTTATTGAAGCTTTTTTTGAATGCTGTTCTCAGTCACAGTTTTTGAGTGAATCACGAGGCCTAGCCCCTAATATGTCCTTTTAAATTATTATTTTTTCCCCCTCTCTGTATCTGTCAGAGGTCAAATTCAACTGTGAGTATGAAGGATTTTTTGGAAGGATTTTTTGGATTATTTCTACTAGCAAATGCAGAAAATCCTAATCTGTTTCTCTTAGTTGAGATTAATTTGTTACTTCTTAGTAAGATGATGTTGCTGAGCATAATTGGTGAGGTAAAATCAAATCGTGTTTTGTTTTTTCATTGTTTCAAAAAGAGTTGCAATTCCGTATCAGGAGAAATGATGTAGTAAAATTCTGAAGTGGGCTTCCTTCTGCTTGAACGGGAGTTGCTTGTGATTGTGATGGTCGCCATGTTTAACAGAGGTTTTCATAAATCAGCTTTTGGTAAATCTGGCACTGCTGGGGTAGGAACTTCTATTGTGGAATTATTGGACTTTCTTCTTTTTCTTTATACTGTCGTGAGGAGTTAAAGATTTATTTGCATAGCAGAAATAAATAAAGCAGAGGAGCATATGTAGCCACAGGACTTGTAGATATACAGTAAGTCACATAGATTTGCAATCTAATTCCATCTGCTTGTTGTTGACTGCACTTTGCTAAGCAGTAAGATGACACCCCACAGTAGTTCTAGACTTAGGACATAGCAGCCTGCTGGTAAACAAGTTTTTAATTATCTCGTTCTCGTGCTTTGTTTTTTTCCACTGCCCCCTCATTTTTCGGGAGCATATTTAGGACGTAATTTTATTTTGATTCTTATACAGTTCATGCTGAAGAGCTCATGTTCTTGGTCTGTAGGATGTGGCACTAAGGCTATTCCAGATGCTGCTTGTAGCAGAAATGCTGTTGCAGTGAGGGAGTTGCTAGCCCAACAGTGTATAACACCATCGAATACCTTTTTAAACTGTACATTCTTTGAGTGAATGGTGACTTGAGGAACCTTTGAGTCCCAGAAAGAAGTCAAGAAATAAAATTCATCTAGATTGAAAGAAGCGGAGTCTAGAGCCTGGCCTCCACGTAAAACAACAGAAGAAAGCCCTGCATTTTTTTTTGGGGCATGCTTTTGTTTTGATTTGTAAGAAAACACAAGCAAAAGGTAAAAACGCTACTGCAATTGTTACAGTACATTAAAGAAATTCTGTTTAGATGTAAAATTAAATGCTTCCATTGGGCAACAGTCCTGATTCCAGCTTTGCAAATTTGTGGAAGTGTATTCTGGCTCACATAAAACTACCCAGCTGAACCGCTGACAGATATACTCATATTTCTTCTCTTTTAAAGTTCATTCGTATGAAAATATATCTCCACTGAGACATGTTTATGAATTTGGGATCTTTCTTAGAGGAGACTCTGCATTGCATTTTAAATTTGCGCAAATAGTTTTCACAACAGTCTTTTGCACTTGTTTCCAATGAGTAAATATTCCTTGAGCTGAGCATAATGCTCTGGATCCTGTGAAATGTTACTCTGCATTTGCTTATTGAAACCTGGCGTGCTACAACACCCTTGAATAATCTTGGAGTTTTATCAGGTTTTGCCCTGCTCGCCTTTACTGAGCGTCCACGGAGTCCTTATCCAGACACAGAAATGTTTGCATACTGTACTCCTGCAGGATTTGGGGATTATTTACAGAGGTTTAGGGTCTTTAAATTCCTTGATTTTTGGAAGAGGCAACCCTCTGTAATTCTCAGAAACAAGCCACTCATGTGAAACCAGGAGAAATGCTTTCCCTTAACCCCAGTGTTTTTTGTGTCTTAAAGCAACAATTTGTCCTCTCACTGGTAAAGAACGAGTAGGATTTTTTTAATTTGGTGGCACTCAGGTATAATTTGTTCCAGTCTTTTCCTGACAAATAGTCACTCAGGAACTACAATCTCGTGTAACAGATAAAAAGTTAGAGCCATGCAGTTTTGTGGGCCTGTCTTCTGGTAGAAATCAGAAATCTAGTTCTCTAAAATGTATGGTAACAGCCCTTTTCAGTGAGGGGAATGTGTTTTTTGTTTTTGTTTATCTTTGGTTTAGATGTACTTTCTTCCACTCACCTGTATAGGGTGCTTGAGAGCTAGGAGCTGGCTGCTACTACTACTGTGGACTATTTTTTAAATATCGTGATATTCCCATTTTCTTACATTTGTTCATTTCCCATTTTAATTTTCTGCGTTCTCTGGGATGCAAAGTGCATGGCATTAAATGTAGTTGCTAGATTATTGCCGCTAAGTTATTTGTGATGGTTTGATAGAGAATTAGCTCAGTGTGGCCGGTTTTCAGACACTTAAATCATTAATATTCCTTGCATAATTTTTTTTTCAAATACTTTCTTTGTATAATTTAACTGTAGCTATGTCTAGACATATTTCCTGGATATGGCTAAACAATTTTGAAGGTAAATTATGACCTGGGTTTTTTTGCACTTTCACACCAACATAGTATCATTCCATTATATGTGTTAGGAGAAATGGGAACTGCAGACATCTGCAGTACAGTTTTCATCTAGTTTGCAAACTTCTGCCCCTTTGTAAAATTAGTTATTTCCTAGAAATGTTTTCCAGCCTTAACTTCATTTGCAATCAATTTGTGCAGTGCACCCGTAGAATACATTTATATTGTTTCTGCTTGTGCCCAGCAGTTCTAGCTTGAAAAAAAATCATAGGACTTCTCCCTTTATCCTTTACTATCTTCTGGGTTTTAATGTGTTCATTCTGTTTGCCTTAAGGTCCTCTTGTATAAGGCCATTGTTCAAAGTACTTGTTTCTTGCTCACAGAAAATTCTATCTATACTCTCCTTTCTTGGAAGATTCTGTGGTGTTAATCATAGAATCATTTAGGTTGGAAAAGACCTCTAAGATAATCAAGTCCAGCCTGTTCTGTCACCTTTCATAAAAGGCAGCTGCCTTGTCCAGTTCTTCAGTCAGTGGTTCCATTTGTAATGCAAATTCACCTGAACTTGTGAATGGTTTTTCAGGTATATGTTCAGACTTCTTTGCAGTAGCCCCTGTTCAATCTGTTTCTGTTCTCTTCGTGTAGCTGTCTGCTCTTTCATTTTACTGGTTTCCCCTGCCTCTCTTCAGTAGATGGCTGAAGTGCTTCTCTCTTCCCTGAGAGCAGCCTGACTCACCTGGAAATTGTAGGAGATGATGTCTTTACTTTGGGTGGGTGCTGCTTCAAAGAGGGACTAAGATTTTCGTATCTCAGTACAGGAAAATCTTAGGGCTTTTCAGTGCTTGTGGGGTGGGGGGGAGAATTCAAATTTATGACTAAGATACAAGCTTAAATAAAAGCGCTAGTAATGTATTGTATTAAGTAATTTTTGAGAACTGTGTACCCTGTTTCCTTTGTTATGAAAACCTTAGTCCACATACTTAATCAGAAGGGATTTTTTTGATAGCTTTGTCACTATTTTGCATTTTGTGTTATGTCTAAAAACTTTGAATGCAGATGGTACTATTTGAAAAAAAACAACTGTCAAACATAACAAAAGCCACTACAACTTCCCACGTTCACTCAAACAATCTTCTGACCAGGTAGGAGTTACTGTGGGTTTTCAAAAGCATTCCAAAGGTTATTTGTATCAGTTGGTCATCGTCTGCCAGATTCCTCCTTAGTAATATCCCTACACAGTTACCTTGTGCACGTGGGGCCTCCTCTGTAGTTACTTGTCCATAAAATGAAGAAACATTGCAGTGAGATAAACTTTGATTTGAAGTGGTTCCCTAAAGGTGTAAAACGTTTGTTTTCACCAAAAGAGATTTGCACTTCTTTCTAAATGTCCAATGTGCAGTGTTGGCTATATATTTCATAGTAATTTTTTTGTTGTTTTTTTTTTTGTTTTTTAAATGTACTGTTTCTTTTCTCACATCTGCGTTTATAATACCCTGAGCCACCAATAATTTGAGTTGCATAGTACCCTGCTTTAAAAAAAAAAAAAAAAAATTCCGTCATTCTTCTTCCAGAATGTTGGAATTTTGAAAAGTTTAAAGACTTGAAGCAAACTGTGGATTTTCTACCACTCATTTTTAAAGCCAGACTGTCCAGATGCAGTCTGTTCCAGTATGTCTCCAACTAAAACTTTACCCAACTTAGGTACCAGAAATAGGCAAACTGAAGCAGAAAGCTTGTTTTGGGCTGCATTACCTATTTTTTGACCCTGTCAGCCAGGCCACCACTCCAGAGCATAAGCTCAAGAATTTTTTTGTAACTTTTTAATCTTCAGTGTCTGCCAAACTCAGAGGAAATAACAGGTTAACACTGGAGCCAAGTCCCTGGAGGTCTGAAGGATTTCTCCTGGTACCAGGAATCTGAGTTGCAGTGCCCTTGCAAAGGTATGGCATTCCTGTGGATTGTGACAGCTGTGAAATGAGACTAGGTCCCTGCAGGAGAATGCTACTGCACTTAGGGTGTATTTGCCTTCCCTTCCTCCACTCTTGACTGCTCCTTAAATGAGTTATGAAACCCATTTTTCTTTAAATCAGAGATCCAAAATTTCACAGCTGTTATGACTGATTTCAGTTGGAGACACTATTCCTTCTGGAGCAACAGATTCCTGTTGAGGTGGAATCTCTTTTAGCTTATACCAAACTAAACTTAATGGCTTCCTGCTGTGGGTAGAAGGTTTGCTTTGGAGTTTTAGGCCTTATTTCCATACTTGGACATATGAAACTCCATTCTACACGGCATTGTCATTCTATATTTGCTGGTTTGATCATTCTGCCTTTCAAAGGGACAGGGAGAAGGTTTTTATATTTTTTTTCTGAAGTTCCAGTGGATTGGAACCACTTAAAGCATACACAGCATAGCAATCCTTCTCTAACAAGTTTTAATTTATGGATGTGTCGTGCATAAACTGTTATGTGAAAGTTCAAGTGACCTTGCCTAACAACAGGACTTTAAAAATGTAGGACTGAAAAGCAAACTGTCCGAGACTGTTCAACATTTTGTCCTTCTCTGAAGCAATATATACATACCTCTTGAGGTATGTATTTTTGTAATAAATGTTGAGGTGCCTATGCATCGTTCCTCAGAGAACATACTAAAAAAAAAGTGCATATTGCACAGCAAATGGGAAAACAGTGTTCCTTTCTTCCAGAGAGACTTTCCTAGCAAACAGTCTGTGACAAGTTCCTGATGATTTCTGCAGGTAAATTTTCTAGAATGAAGAGTTGTTTTCAGCCACATGCTAGAGAATGAAGTATTCAAAGACTGTTGTCAATTTTTTTTTTTTCCCCTTTCCTTTTGCTTTTTTTTCCTGCCACCCAGAGTTAAGCAGACAATATTTTCTGAAATTGCAATTGAGTCAGACAGTTCTGGCTGACAATTTCACAGAGGCTGAGCATTTGGCAGGTTATTTGTTTGTCTCTCAGGCTGGATGTACCTGACTGTGCAAGTTCTGTGAGCAGATGCAGAGGTGGAAGTCTGATGGGCAGAGTGGTGGTCGCTTAAGTACCACGGACAGGGACCCCTCCACATGTGTCCAGGCCATCCATGACTTCATCTGTCAGGGGTTTTGTATGTGGACAGTTCAGCAGAGCCTTGACCCTTTTGCAGGCATCATGACATGGGATTCGTCGTCACTTGGTGCTTTTGAAAGAACTATTTTTCCAGTGAATCCATGTCCTAAAGCTCTTGGTATTCCACAGTGTGTGCCATTGTACACCATTTCCTCCATTTGACAGTAGGCTCACTTACTCACCAGAGGCTCCCCATCATGTCTAAGACTTAATAGTTGTCCTCTTAAGTATGTGTTCATCTGACTTCAGAAGATTTCAAAGACAGACTATGAGGGCATTCATAATGAAAAAGCTGACTTTCCCTGTTTGCCATTCCATGGATTAAATTTCAACTCTTTCTAACTTTATTTCTGTCATAATATTGAAATTCTGCCTGAATCAACTATGTACATCTGGGAAGATACTGCACTGGTTTCTCAGCAGAATCAAATACAAGGGTTCATTTTCAACTGCATGGGGAAATTACAATCAGGACACCCAATTCTACAGAATATCAAAATGGACCAGTCACTGAGACCATTTCATGAGTTGGTTGGTGAATCGTTCTGCCAAATGAAGTTTAGGTTGTATCATACACGGCTCAGCTGGCATCACCTGCTCCCTTCAGAAAGCGGCAGTGTGACACAATCCACTGATGTTGTCCAACGTGTGTTGTGCTGTGCAAGTAATCCAAACAGGAAATTTGGAAAGGCAGTATAAGAATCTGTATTTGAGCATTGTGAATGCTAATCCTTGACCCACCAAGGATTTGCTTTTCTAGATTTACTTTTCTTCCTTTTCTACATATTCTTTATAGCTTGGTTTGAGTGTTTAGTTGTCTTTATTTTAATTGTGTACAACTTTCTAGCACCTGGGCATTGATTAATTTTTACTGTTTTAATCTGGAGCAGAACAGTCTGAAGGGGGTTCTATAAAACTTCTTGCAAGGATCTTTTGGACCTTTTTCAACCTTCCCAGTCTTCCCAAAAGTTATTTCTTTCACTTTATTTGAACAAAGAACTTAGAGGATACTTTAGCTTATAGGATACTAAAAGATAGGAAGTTTTAGTGTTTGCAGGTTTCACTCTCTAATATAGCTTATTTTGCAACTAGTTTCCTGTCTACCCAAATCCACAGCTGATTCTTCCTGAGGGATGGACTGTGCTCCTCTAGACTCTTCAGGATCTGCTGTTTAAAAGAATGGAAAACTTCTCTTGCCTAATGGACTGAAATGAGATTTCTTGACCGTTTAAGGAGGTGGCTGATTAAGACCACAGAGGCACCTCCTTAGGTGGTCGTTGCTTCATCCGAGCACAGAAGTGTGCTGTTCACAGTGGGTCCTTTGAGCCTGTTCCTGTGTTCCCTGTTACGCTGCTAATGTGGTGTCCCTCCTTTGGCTCACTTGGAATTTGCCAAGTTTCTTTTGGACATGCTTCATTTTTTTGCTGGAACTGGTGCATCACTGCTATTAACTGGTTCTCTTCCTTCCTAAGTGAAGTGATGGCTGAAGCCCAAGCTCTCTACTTCATGTGTTGACAGTTCCAATACTCAGAATTATGCAGAGGCACAGGGATTCTCAGTCCTGGTAACTACATGGTAGGACACGGCAGTTATGGAAACAGAATTTTGGAAGTCAAGCCAGCCTTCTTTCACCTTGCCAGTTGTTGTGAAAACATATTTGGATAGCTGTAAAAAACAATGGTTAAACAGGAGAAAGCCTTTTCCTACATGGGAAAGTTCATGTATTGATAAATATTTAATTTCTGAACATAACATTTCTTCTCCCTGAAACTTAGTTTTATAATCTGCTGCTTGGAAGAATACATTATTTATTGAGAACACCTGCTTTGAAAAGCTTAGGTTTTTATAATAACTGTATTGTAAGAACTAGCTAAGCACATGGAGAGACAAAATTATATGTGTGAAGAAGAGTCTAGCCACTACTTTTAATTTCGTAGTTGGCTGAGTCACTAAAATGAAAAGCAGCCTTAACAGTTTTATGAGAAAAGTAGAAGGAATAAAATCAAATGCTGTTCAATTTCACAGCCGTTTGAATCTAGTAGTAAAATTGATGAAATGGAAATTTGATGAGGTACCAACATCTCAGAATCACGTTTCATGCCAAAGCTGTGATGGCAGCAAGAATTCTCAGCTTTCTGTCAGTACATAGGTCCTCTTCTACATACTTTTCCCAGAGGAAAAAAATGGCCTGCTTTTTCTTCTTGTGTATATTTATTCCCCTGAGATCTGAGAGCCCTGTCTACCATACATCTGGGATGCGTTTGTAATTACACTGAATGTGAAACTGCTTACAGTGAGTTTTTTCCTTACAAAAGATACCTTTAAAGGGCAAGAAAAATCATGTCTTATTTCAAGGATGTTAGCCTACTGTAAATATAGCCAAAAACTCAGGTTGCATTTGTAACCCTAGGAGAAGTAGCAGTTAGAGTTATATGCCATTTGGAGACACCACAGAATGTAAACAAAATATCACTGAGTGTGGAAAAGAGGTCAATATTCAATTTAAGTAGGTTTAATACAGTAGAAAAGTATTCTTCGGGTAAATAACTTCCTAGCCTATAAGGAGGCTAGTGATTGTAGAACAAGCTTCCTCCTGAAAGCACTTGTGATCTTGTGTTCAGTCATCTCTCTCAAGTGTAGCCTCAAGTTGCTTTGATCTTTTTTCTTTTTTTTTAATTTTTATTTTGTTGTGTGGTTTGCATCTTCTATGGTAGGACACCCATTAATTGAAATAGTAGCCTTGCCAAATATGTATGGAATTCTGTAGAACCTCTGGACTGTACAATAAAGTGAAGAAACAGGGCTGTTAAATAGGCTGGGGAGGAGATTTCCACTGAGAACATTAATTTTACTTTGGCTTTCCAAATAATGTGGATTCCTGGAGTTGGGAGTATATGTCCATAGGTAAAGCTGTAGCACACAGAGGACAGGGAAAATAAGAGATCAAGGGAGAGAAAGCAGGAGAAGAGCTAGAGTATAACAGCATCAAGGACAAGTGAATGGTTTTTCCATTTCAATTTTTATCCCTTAGTTCTTTTATTTTGACTTTCATGGTCTTCTTGTTTTCCAATTGTCACAAAATTTATAGTATTAGAAGCAAATTTTAAAAAGCCACAAACCCTGGGCTTTTAGTATACTGTACAGTAAGATTAGTCTAGAGCTGTAAGAACTGTCCTGAGTTACCAATACTGAACTTGCACTGATTCATTCCTATGTTTTCCTTTTTTTAAAAAAAACTTTTCTGGAAAAACACATAACAGAAAGAAAGAAATGTTGAATTTTTAATTTCATTTGGATGATCAGTAATAAAGCTGATTTTTAAAAATTTCTTGGAAGGCAATTATGACTGAGTCTTAATGATCTACATAAGATTAAAAATACAGGAGGAAACTTAATCTGGTGTTTTGGACTGATGCTATAGAGTTGAGGTGAAATACGCATATAGACACACAAATACACATACAGATATACTTATATGCAGTGGTCTGTGCTTTTAAAGAACAAGCTTGACTTTGAGCTAAGTCAACTCAAATGGATTTCAAATATAGTATTTACTATAAGTGGTGCTGCCAGTGCCACCTGTACTTAAGGCTGTGTGATCCTTTCCATTGTAAGGCTTAACTCTTAGTTACTTTAACTTTTGCCGAAGTTCAGACAGATTTTTCCATGCCAGATATCTGCTTTGGCTTGAATTTTTTGGAAGTTTCAGCCAAAGCAGTTCTGTTCCAAGAATAAGGCTAGTGAAAAGTATGCTGTTTTGCTTGTGTGAGAATATTCTGGTGTCCTTCTTTGATGCTCCAGTGCCCTCAAGCTCTAAAGCAAGGATTCGAAATTTGGCAATAGTTCAGCCTTTGTGTTGAGGATGTGCCTTTTGCCTCCCTGTAAAAATCCACCCAGATTTCCAGACCAGTTTACAAGGCTTTGAAAGATTGCCATTTGCATGGGCTTAATAGGAATTTCTTAAAACTTCACAGTAAGCTTCCTTTAGATTCTGTTCACACTGGGAATGCTCCAGGCAGAGTAGAGCTGCATATTTCATCCCACTTCTGCTAGGAGTTGTGACGGCTGGGTCTGGGTGCTGACATTGAGCTAGGAGTGGGCAGCATTGTATCTTGTATCACCCCTGCCTATTCCCATG
This sequence comes from Cnemophilus loriae, assembly GCA_013397755.1. Taxonomy (NCBI): domain Eukaryota; kingdom Metazoa; phylum Chordata; class Aves; order Passeriformes; family Corvidae; genus Cnemophilus; species Cnemophilus loriae. The sequence continues at coordinate 5,321,477 of VZTF01003561.1, read as the reverse complement.
TCCTGTTCCTTCTCCCTGGTGACAGACCTGGGCCCTCTGGAAAAAGAAACTGTCTCACTCATCTGAAAGAGCATGACAGATGTGGAGGAGAAGAATTTGGGAGTGTGTGTGTGTCTGGTTCATACCATTCCTTTGGTCACAGAAAATGTGTGTATCGTACTGGCGAAACAATACTTCCTTTTCTACTGAATGTTCAGTTTGGTTTTGTTGCATTTAAACCTCAATAGTTGAGTGGGTATCAAAGTTTTAATAAACTATGTGAGCATCAATTTAAAAAAAAAAAAAAGGTTAGACTCAAATGTCAGCACAGGAATGTTATTTAGAGGGCAGAAATCAAGAGCTCACTTTTTTCAAACATTGAAGTCTAGCGCTGGCATTTGCATTTGGTACGCTGTAGCCTCCAACTTCATCACAAGTGTTGTGTGCTTTGTCCAAGAGGCAACTGTTTGACTGGAATGGGGAAAGGGGCCTATTCTGAGGATGAGTCCAGGATTTGTACGAGTAAAGGTTGTGTATTCATCTGTTGGGGAAGTTGAAAAAGGTGGAGTGAGTGAAGCCGAGATTTGGGGAATTAAAAAAGTCTTGATGGCTAAGACAGTTCAGTGGTGCTCGATGAACTGTGTGCTGTCTGTGCTCAGTCGAGGTGTTCCTACAAGAGGCGCTCAAGTGACTGTCCCTAGCTGGCTGTTCAGACTGTGCTGGAGTGGCTGTGTTGAGAACTTGTATCCATTTGCAGAAATGCCGAACTGCAAGTGAACTCAGTGGGAGCTAAACCTCCTGTAAAATCCTGTATTTCACTTAAGACAGTAAAAACCGGCTCGGAGTATGTGAAATTTGACATCTGAAGCCAGGGAACCTTTTAGTCTAATTAACCTAATGCCTCAGTTGCCTGTTTTACAGGTGAAGGGATGACTTGTCCCCTCTCTGTAGAAAGACTCAGGGAGAAACTGGTTGCCTTTGCAGCAGGACTGGAAAATAACATGCTGTAAATAGAACATATAACCACCTCCCTTGATCAGGGATGAAACAAAGCATTGAAAAGTATGCAATACTTTTATCTTTCGTATCTTTTTTACTGTGTTAGTTAATCTATTTCATACTGATCCAAGCATAAAAATCTCAGTATCTTAGCTCTCGAACTCAAGTTTTGCGCTTTGAATTAGCAGTCAAAATTTGTAAATGCTGAGAATAATATTAAAATGCAAGTTTAATTACCAATAGCCTTTTAATTCTCTTCAAAATAACAGTCACTTGACCTTAGGAGTAGTTGAATAGTGTTAGGAGGATCCTCCTCCTCTGTTTACTATGAAGATGGAAAGCCTCCTTGCTCAAGCTGTTTACTGCCACCTCACCATGATAAATTTCCACTTTGTAAAGCTACTTCAACAAGACATCTTTTTTTTTCAATCCCTTTGTAAAGTCAGCCATTACCTGAAGTTTCCTATTAAAAAAAAAAAAAAAAAAAAAAAGACTTAAAGATTTTTGTAAGGGACAGCATTACAACAAATAAGTGACTGTGTGTTTGTGGAAATGTCTAGCTCCCAGAGTGAAATGATTTGCTGCTAAGGTTTAGTGGATTTAATGCTTTGGAAATAATTTGTGGGAGAGTCTGCAGCAGTGGAGAGTTTTGGGTTGTGGTTTTTTGTTGTTTTATTTTCTCTTGTTCCTTCTTTTAAGGTGGAGGTGTAAAAGATTTTTTTGTTAACTACTTCAAGCTGAGGTAGTCATCAAACTTTTTTACTTGTTTCATGGGTAGTTTTCTCAGAGTGCTTGCTGTCTCTGAACCAGTAGCTCTCAGATGGGTCTTTTGAAAGCTTCAGCATAAACAAGGCATTTGACAGGATGTACCATGCAGTATTTTTGGGGAAAGATGTGAATTTTGAGCTGCTCAAAGCACTTACATCTTCCTTAGGAGAACTCAGCTGCTAAGAACAGCACTCTTATTTGCTTAGCTGTGTGAAATCCACTTGCTAGTGGACAATTGTTTTGTGTTTTGTTTTCTTTCCCCCCCAAGGCTTCTGTTTACTTGTGTGCTCTTCCATGTGTGTTTTAAGCTGTCCTTTGAAGTTGGGCAGCTAGCTTTAAACAAAAGCTGTTACCATGCTCTGCATAGTATCCAGCTTGATTTCAGCAATCTGATGTGTCAGTGATGTGGTTTAGAGTTAACAAAATGCTGTTCTTTGCTTGCCTTGACATTGGTTTGTGTAGGATTAAAATTAAAAAAAAAAATCATCATGTCACACTGGGTATGTTGTATAAAAGGCAAGTCAAAATGTCATTAGAAAGTGAATAAATGACTGTGCAGCCATTATTAATTGGCCAGGCATCTGTCTTGATACATGAGATGAAGTTTGAGGTATCCTATATTTTTTTCCTCTGTTACCTTCCTTTTCCTCCTCCCCAGTCCCCCTAATAATCTAAGGAATTTTGTGTGCATTTAGTTTCCTAGGTAAGTCACTCTAGTATATTGTAGTTCAGAGTGCCTAGATAAAACATTTTAAAATGCATAGTTTCTGTCATCTTTGAGCATTGTTCTTCAGTAAGAAGGCTCAAATACTACTGCTTTTATTTTCTTGAATTTATACTGAAGTCTGTGTTCTTTTATATTGATTTTTATTTAAAGGTTAGGGCACAAAATGAGGAGTAGATTCTGAAAGGCAAAAGCAAACACAACTGCAGACAACCAAATTAATTTGTATCCAGTAACGTGAGCAATTAATTAGCTATGAGTATTCAACTGTGTTATTTCAAATTAATTCGAAAGAGTGACTAAAATCTGAATAACAAGACTGCTTTATTAAATGGGTTTAATATGTGATCATTTATATGAAGTATGTGAACTGTTCCTGAATGTTTTGCTCTTCTGTCTTGTTTTTGGCAGCAACTGGAATTAGTGGAACCGAGCGGCTGGATCCATGTTCCTCTAACAGATACTCACAAGAAGCCCATTCGCACCTTTATGATCCAGATCGCTGTTCTAGCGAATCACCAAAATGGAAGAGACACTCACATGAGGCAAATCAAAGTGTACACCCCTGTGGAGGAGAGCTCCATTGGTAAATTTCCCAGATGTACAACAATTGATTTCATGATGTATCGCTCCATCAGATAAAATTTCCTCATGAGGAATAATAAAGGTATTTTTTCATGACCATATCATTGCTAAAGTATTCAGATATTTAAAGGGCAGGGTTTACGTCAGTGTAATTATATCTTTATGTTTATACTTTGTACAATTTTGAAATAAAGATAATCTTGTGTTACAGTACGTTGTATAGTCTGTAATTTTGTTTCTGTTTCTAGGAGTCTGAGTGCTCTTGTACTCTCTGAGAGGGGAAAAAACAATCCAGATGCTCTTAAAAAATATATTTTACTGGGTGCAAATCAATAATTAATTTGATATAATACAGGTATTTTGGGGGAGTGATTTCTTCCCCTAATGATCATGCATGGAAATAGTTCGTTCCTCTACCTAAAAATTGCTCTTTAAAAAGTTGCTCTTCTTCTTGAACAGACATGATCTAAAGTCATAACCAGTAGTATTTTCCCATCATTGCTTATGCTAATGTGTTGTACTCTTTACTCTAGAGGGTTGTTTCTGCTTAGTGGCCGTGTGCATGGATTTAGCCTTCTTTGTAACTGCAAAGTAAATCATAGAATTATAGAATATCTCCACTTGGAAGGGACCTGGAAGGATCATCAAGTCCAGTTTGCTGCTTCTTGCACGACTACCTAAAACTAAACCATACGACCAAGTGTGTTGTCCAGATGCTCCTTGAACTGTGACAGGCTTGGTGCCGTGACCATTTTCCTGGGGAGCCTGTTCTAGTGACTGATAATGCAGTGAAGATGACAATGACATGAAGAAAACCAAACCTTTCCAAATTATTTAATACAGTGTATACATTAATATAGATAAACTGAGTGTAGGTCATCTGGACATGATAACTGTTGAAAACAGGAGAGTTAGGAATGCTCTGGCATCCTACAGCAATGTAGGAATGAATGTGGTGGTCCAGTGCACCTTCTAAAGTATTGAGAATTTGAGTATAACACAAGTGATCTCAGAGCATAGAATTCTTTTAATTTGTGTTTTAAAGTAAAGGGCATTGCAAGGAAAATGTGTGCTCTGTCTGCTTGCTGTGAGTAGGGTTATATAACACCTCTACTAGTGTCTCATAATCTAATCACTAGTTATTTAATCTTTTTAAAAATTGAGTAGATTTTAGAAAGAGAGGTTGTTGAAGTACAAATGTTTCTTTTAAAATGTTCAGTACTGATCAAACCCATTCTTCCTCATAGCACCATGAAAATTGATGGTCAATCCAGACTAATCTCAGCCAAGGAAAACTTTTGTCACTCTCAACTGTGAGCAAGGGAAGGCTAATAATAGTGGAGGCTCGTCAAACAATGATTACATCATCCTGCAGAGGAGAAAGGAGGTGAAATAGAGGGAAATGGGAAGGTTGTCAAAAAAGGAGGGATATTTAACTGTTGAAATTCATTTTATATACTTGATGAAGTTGTTGATTACTGAAAAGTCTTATCTGTGGCTGAATTCCAGTCTTTAGGAGGGTCATTGTAAAACAGGGCATTTCCTGATAATGAACCTTGTAGAGAAGTGCATGACTAGTTTGGGGTTTCTATTTAAATGTGGATTCAATCATTTCAGGAGGACTTTAATGGTATTTTACCTTTCCATGTAAAGAATGGATCAGCTGCAGAGTTGCTGCTCAGAGAAGCTGGCTGAACTTGTGCCTTTCACCAAGTCTGTCACTTCTGTAGATTTTCTTATGTAGTATCAGGGAGTTGTACATTCCTATTCACTGAATTGAAGCAAATTATGTACTTCTGATGTCCACTTCATATTCTTCTGTTAAAAAACAACAAAAAACCTCTCCTGGATTTATCTAGTTACTTTTGATAAGTTATAGATTTAACCACAGAAAAAGGAGAAAAGAGATTATTAGGCATGGAATTTTCCTGTTTTTCTCCCAGAAGTTAAGATGGCAGTTACTCATCATAGCTTTGCATTGTCAAGCCACTGTTTCCTACTTAAGGATTCTACCATAGATAATTCTGTGGTAATTTTGTGCTTGGTCAATAACATTTATCTTTTCATACATGTCACTCTGCAAGTAATACCTGGAGTAACACTGCTCTGTGCCAAACATTATCCAGTAAACTAGGAACAAGTCTGTCAGCACAGTCTTGTTCTTCTCTTTTCTGTCCTGCCATCAGTAGGCATCATTTTTGGATCTTTAGAGAGCTATTCTTGCTTTTATTGATTTTTTTCAGGATATTGATGCTCATACAGGATAGGGGCCAGCATTTGTGTCAAAAATCTGGAATTGTTATTTCTGGCAGTGTTGTTGAATAAGCTGAAATGTAGCTTGACTACTTATTCTGCTATTCTGAAATATGGATAATGTTCAAGTGGTTTTAAGAACCCATGATACCCGTGGTAAACTGGGTTATGTTAAGCTTTGCTCCTGGGGAGGGAATCTGTACTTACCTGAAAACAAGTGCAGTGGCCATTCTAAATCCATGTGAAATCTTTTCTGTGTTGTTTTGTAACAATGGTAGATACATTTCATTGCATTGGTATTTAACATCTGTGGAAGTATGTTTGGTTTTTAATTTTTTTGGCACTTGGTCACATAAGGCTGCTGATTTTTAAGTGATGAGATCCTAGATGAGTGTGTCCGAAAATAAAACAAGTTACTGCCTTTGTGTATGAATATAGTACTTAGTATTTGAATTGGGATAAACAAACTGGGCTGCCAAACCTTTCAGGAAGTTACTTACACATATGTTTTGTTTATCTGCTGCTTCTTTTCCTTGCTCATTGTTTTCAGACATGCAGTTGTCTGGGATCTTATCACTTTCTCTTTTTCTCTTGTATAAGAAGCACCTGATAAGTATTGAGCAGTACGAGTAATATTGGAATAAATGACAGACAAAATAGAAGATGTATTTGTCCTAAAAAATCATTACTTGGCAGTGATCTGACTCATCACTTGGAATAGTAGTAATTTAGGGGGTTTAAAAGCTTTTCTTGGAAGATACCACATTAGTCCTTTCTGTCTCACGGAACAGAAATTTGATTCCCAGTGTAAATGTAAAAACCTTCCTTTTAATTAAACTTTAGCTTATTTCCTTTGCATACACTAAGAAGAGGGAGGTTACTGAGGGACCAGAAGCTTGAGGAACTCCTGTTGGAGTGAAGGACAGTACCTGTGTTTTGACTAAGTCATGTCTGTGTGTCTTAGCACCACAGTGTAAATAAAAAAGGCAGACGGCAGGAGAGGCAGAAAAGAGGTATTTGCTGCTCCTGGTTTCTGAAATGGAGAACAGCAGAACATTTATGTTTTGTTTAAGTTCACATAGAGAATCTCTGGCAGAGCTGGAAGTTGAAGCCATATCATCACTGTCTATCTTCTCTTTCACTGTGAAGCTGATTTTCAGATAGTGACCTTGTTTCAACGACAAATTTTTCAGTAATGCTATTTCTGTATGTAATTCCATTTAAAAGTTTAAGTTATATTTTGGGTTCTGCTGTTCTGGTTTAGTCTGTAGGGGAGATGCTTTTGCCCGCACTCTGACTATAGATGCACCACTAAAACTCCTCAACTACTCTGTGGTGCTTGTTCTTATCTCACTGAAGTGAGTCTTACTGTTGGTACTTGTTTTTCTTCACATGTGTTAAAACAGTTTAAGGGAAGTAACTGAACCATTATTTAGGCTTGAAATCTCTTTGTATGTTAGAGAGAGTCAGGTGTTGAGACTGCCAGTACTGATTAGCAAAAACTCATGAACTTGGGCATAATGAATGAAGTGATGGAAGAGACTGAAGGACCATGGAGAGCTACCGGATATTGGGAAGGCAAATTGTTGCCTCACCTAATAGAGCAAGCCACAGCTCTGGGCAGTAGGTCGTTGCTTGAAAAATCCCCACCTTTCACACAGCAGTAGCCAGCAATAATTGTGATTGGACCCAAGAACTGCAAGTGAAGCAGGTGCTCAGGCAATTCGTGTCACCTGAGGTGAGTCGGGGTGATAAGACCGGACCCGGTAATTCGAGCTGAATTGCATTACATCTGTAAAGAAAGAAGGAGAGTCAGAAGCTGCTCTAGTAAACTTCTCAGGAAATCCTGAAGACTTTAGCCCTTTGTCAACCATAAATGTGTGTCCTTACCTCAAAATGGTGAGTGGGTTTTTCTATAACCTGTATTTTCAGGATGGGTCTGCTTAGTAATATACAAGATAAGAGTTCATTGCTGTGCCAGGCCTGAATGAAAGAATTGTCATCATAGTGTTACTGTGTTTTGCTGTGTAAATGAATTATGGAGATAACTTTTAGTGGATATTTTTCTTGAATTTACCAGTAAGCTCTGCAGCTTTAGGAGAATGTGTCTGAATTCTTTGGGATCACTGGATGACCCAGACTGACCTCAGCATGTGCTTACCTGCATGGGGGAAGTAGAGGTTTGGGACTCTGAAGAGCCCATGGTTATAACATGCAGTGCAGTGCAGTGCTTTCAGAGCCTGATTTGTTTAATTCCTGGTAACCTTTGTGCTCTTTTTCCTAAATTTTGTTAATTAACACTGTTAATTAACACTGATGCATTGATTACAAGAATGCTTTGCATTCTTTTGCGTCTATACACAAACATAGCTGTTTATTTAATATTGAACTACCACATTACTTTACTAATTTACTTCTTTAATTAAATGCACTATTTTTTTGCTGGAGCACAAGGTTATAATCTAAATGCAATTAAAATGTTCATAGTATTAAGAGTATGTCCCTCTAAAGATGGGATTGCAGAGGCTTCCAGGCGAAGGTATTGGGTGGTCTGCTGTTGGTTTGGAATACTTAAGTGTTCTGGTTTAGATCAGAAAGGTGTTAAGGTGCTTTTATAAAGCTGCATAAAACATCATTAAACATTGTTCATGGAAGCAAGTTTAAAGTCATCCTTCACGTGACGTATTTGCTGTAGCTCCAGGTTGACATTTCAACGAGCTGTTTTACGTCAGCCTAAAAATTACCTGTGACAGTTTCTCCATTTGCACCGAAGAATAAACTTCTCTTGCAGCAGTCAACAGTATTAGCATGGTTTAATTTAATGGAAGAATGAAAAAAAACCCGCAACCTCGAAGCCCAGGTAATGAAAATTATGCTAATGCTTGATGCTGCTAGAAGATATAATCCAGACATAATTATATATGAAGTGAGAAAGTAAGTTTGGGATCACTGGAAACATTAAATACCTGAACTCTGATCCCACTGAAGTGAATTACTGCTGTTAATAATAAATAACTATATAGTTGTAATAATAATTATAAATAACTGTAGGGGAACAGTTGAGCCAATATTTAATACTCTAATTTAAGGAAATTAAATGGGATCAGTGACTTCCCAGTTATATAGATAAAAAGAGGCAAACCTGGAGCGGTTTTGGAAGTTTCTTTCTAAAATGCTTCTTTCAATATACAAAATTAGGAGTAAATTCCATACACATGCAATGTAGCATTGAACATGTAATTTATTGAAATCTTTTAAAATTAGAAGGTAAAAATTCTTTGCGTAAGATGAAAGCATCAGAGCTCTGCAACACTTCAGTTTTTGAATATTTAATATTATTCTTGAGTATATGACTGATACTGCGTGGGTGACAATGTCTAGCTTACAGAATGGTCTAAACAAAATTCCTAATGGCTGTTTCATTTCAATATTTACAATATTTTTGTACTGGCATACAAAATCTGTAATGTGAAGCTTCTATAAACGAGTCTCATTCACCCTAGAAAAACACTACCATGACAAGCCATTAATTTATGACAAAGTAATGTCTAGGCATTTTAATTAGAAAACACCTCAGGAAAGGAATTGTCTTGTTCTCTGCATTTGTGCATTTCCTTTAAAAATGTGTTTCTCTCTTTGTTTAAACTGATTAGAAATTTCAAGTAAAAGTAGAGCTATAAATTCTTACTGCTCTTTTACAAAGGTTTTACCTGTTTTTCTGCAAAACTGCTTCAGGTTGCTGTCCTGTTGCCACTGAAAATTGGTATAAAATAAAGAGGTGTTCATTCTGGTGCTTCAGAGTAGAATCTTTAATCTGGGGTACATACCTCTGAAGAGAATTCCTATTAGGAACAAATAAAGCCGCACAATCTAATCTTTCAAATGTATTTAATTTAATCCTCATGTTTTGTTTGGTGTGATTTTTGATTTCTTACAATGTTTTTATCTTTAAATGCAGTGTAATTTTTAATATAAGACCTACTGCTAGGCCAGGATCTTGTGACCTCTTGTATTCAGTATTAAAGCTTATTTTAGTCTTAAATATTTCAGATGTTATGCTTTATCTGTTCTTTCTGGTACTATTGCCCATTATTTGGCAGTTGACAGTGGAGAATTACAGCACTTTCTAAAGGTACATTTTTCCATTGGAAGACCAGTGGGAACACTAGTGGAACAAAAGTTTAAACTGAAATCTCACTGAAAGCTTCCAGGCTGTTGTTAAATCCTCTAGCAGAGATAGCTCGTCTTTCAGTACAAGTTATGTATAACTTCATTATGTTTAATTTCCTATTGTTAATTTATTGAAAAATCAGGAGTCTTTATATTCCATCGCTTCTCAACTAGGTCTCTACCTTCCTAGTAGGTAGAGATGTAAATCTCAGTGGGAGCACATGTACCACATGTGCTCAGATGTTGCTGTATCCCACGTTCCCAATCCTCCTGTATTTTCATACTCTAATTATTCAATGTCGTTTTATAAGGCTTTACAAAAAAGCAGTGAGGTAGGTAATTAAAAAAAATAAATTTTAGAGGTTTTCTTTAAATTCTTCCCTAACCTTATTTTTCTACCTGTGGTAACAATTTGCTTTTAATTCTTCCTTGTTTGTGATGGGGGTTTTTTGTTTGTTTCCTTCATTGTCATATTTTATGAAGACTTTTTATCAAGTGGTTGAACTTCTAAAACAATGTAGTTTGTCTGGGTATACCTGAAAAAACCGGGAAATTATTTGTCTATGATATTTACCAACAAAGTGTTTGTGTCATCCCTGGATCTCTCAGAAATATTTTCTGAGTATATCATTCCCATCAAATGGCTGTTTAGACTGCTTTCCTCCAGATACTGCGGTTATCATTTCTTCCAGACAGAAGAATTAACTGTGTTCTCGTGTTAACATAAAGCAAAGGCAACGCCATTAAACCAGTGGGACAGTGCAGGCCAGGAGAGAGTCAGCTCTTGCGTATTAAATGGAAGAAGATTGATATATGTGTCATGTAAAGTTTGCAATGACAATTAGGCTTTCCTATGTTGTCAAAAATCAGGATTGTCCAAATTGTTTGTACAATCCTCCTGTTCACATAATTCATGCTGCCTTTTGTCTATGATTATGTGATCTTTTTTCCTCCCACCTTATTTTAGGAATGAATCAAAATAGCATAGTGAAAGGAGTCCGTTACTTCTGACTCTTCTGGAAATTTGAAAAGTATGGAGTGAATGAGGTGAAGCCTTGCAGAAAGGGAGGACATGTTTTTTTGATTAAGACAGATTGCTGTTTGGAAAGTTGGACTCCATCTTTATTTTCCCACACAATGACTCTAGCAAAGTCACTTGAATGTTTTCATAGGTGATCACTCATTGTCTGTTTCTTGGAGGATTTACTCTGAAAGCTCTGGTTCAAATTTTCTAAAGTAGTAGTGAAAGTACCTGGCATTCTCAGATATTGCTGAAGACAGAGGCTTGCTTGCATCATTCATTCTATTCAGCTCAAGAGATAATCTGAAAAAAGAAATTTTTGCATTAAAAACAATGTGATTCACTTATTTGGAACAAAAGCTTGATTCAATTAGTTGATTTCTCTGGCTTCTGATGGCAGCCTTAAATTTTTTTCTGTGGAAGTCATCTTGTCTGGACCTTGCTTCACTCATTTGCAGTGCTTGCTTCCTCCCCAGTCTTTAAACTGGACCTGGTCTCATCTCCAAGTCTGAATGCTTTTTCACCCTAGCCTTAGTGTTCCCCTCATCCCCATTTTCCTTCCGCAGAGCTCTCTCTCTGTGCCTTTCCCAGTCATTGTAGCATCATTTTGTATCCTATTTAGTCATAAGTTTTCTCACTCACTACTCGTTTTCTCAATATCCCCCCAGAATCCCCTAATTTTCCATTTTCCCTCCACTAACCCTGAAGATTTTCCTTTCTTTCCCAGCTAGTCCCAACTAATACCACATGCTTCCTCCCCACATTGCATAATACACATTCTGCCTGTTAGCTCTGTTCCCATCCCACTGAAGTCATAGATGATGAGATTATTGAGAGCACAGGGGAGAGGTTTTTCTGCTTTTGGTTATAGTACTCAACCCAGCCCAAGGATACAATACCTGAAAGCAGCTATTACAGCAAAAGGTTGACTTTGCCCCATAGCTGCACACCAGATCATGTTCAGGATTGTTCTGTGGGGTATGCGTTTTTAGGCTTGACCAAAATTGGGCAGACCTTCATAAATGGTTGTGTGTATATCTCCTACTCTCTCTCTCTCTGTTCCCATCTAATTTCAGAAACTCTACTGTAAAGCATTTGAGTGCTAAAAGTTTCCAAATAAAAGATTGTGAGAGTATTTCTCTGAAATGGCTGAGTAGTTTTGGCTGGAGTTTTCAAAAATAAATTCAGCCTGAGGCAGACAGCTGGTATGGGAAATTTCAGCTAACAGAGTTGCAATTTGGCTAAGTTTTGAGAAACTCGGAAGAGATTTGTGAGGGAATGAACCCTGGGTAATATTTCACATTTCACCAAATAGCATCTTCTGGGCAATGTTCTTTGTCACTTTGTGTGGACCTTCCCATTTGGTTCAAAATTCATTCTCTACAGAAACTAGCTAAGCTTCAGTACGTTAGAATAGCTATTTTTATTTGGGGTTTATAGACTCAGAGAGTTTTTAAAATAGTTTATTTGCTTCCCCAGTCTAGCTGAAGTATCTTTCTATATAGGTACAGCCTGCCAAGGGTATTTGTACTGAAAATATCTCTGTTCTTTTATGCTTGTTTATAGCTTCCACCAGAGATTTGTGCTGGAGTAGCAATGTCCCAGGGTGAGCTCTGAGAGGGTTTTAACCTAGCACTGTCTGTAGCACCCTGCTGTGAATCTGCTTCTTCAGTGTGCAGTCTGTATGGTAATAAAAGGAGCAGAGTAACTCCTCCTGCCCAGTTCTCCTGAACTGCTCGTGTGAGCCAGGCTTATTCACACTCTTGTTTTTCAAGCTCTGTCATTATTAAACTTCTTTTTGTTCTTTCTTGCCTCCTCCCCCCTAGATTTGCACTGGGTTTCAACCCAGGCATACCTTCATTACTGTGGGCCATTTTTTGGGCTATTTGGTGGTTCTTGATTCCTGGTGTAAGGCTGTGACGTGCCCAGTTTATTAAAAAGTGTTAAAAAGCCAGTTTCGTCTGTCATGCAAGGTTCTCTTTGCTAGACAGATCTTCCAACCGTCTTTACTGTCTCAAAGTACAAATATCTGTCTGGCTTTCAAATATCAGGGCACATCTGGGCTATCAGCAGTTTCTAAACTCAACCTCCTAAGTGCAAAAGCTCTGCTGAAGGCAAGAAAGTACTTGACAAAGACAATTTGGATCATATGGAGCCTTTTTGCGCTCTAGTGGTCCTGAAGCACTCAACCCAAAATAAGAGCAGCCAAAGAAAAAAACAACCCAAGCCAGTCTGTTCATCCTGGTAGATAATTAAGGCATAGAAAGTCTTTCCCCACCTAATTCATGGTAGCTCCTATTAGCATCTGGGTGGATGAACTGGGATAGAAAGGAGTGCTACCTCAAGACAAATCCCTTCTCTGAATGTAATTCCTTGTTTCATACACCTGTTCAAAAGCAGCCTGCTAAAAACTGAGCACTGTCAAATGAACTGATTAAAATCATGAATACTATTGAGTAAGTAGGGATTGATTTTATTCCCCCTCCCCGTGTCTTTTCAGTACAAAAATGAGAAGATATCAGGTTATGTCAGCAGAAGTTCAAAATAAATAAAAATATATTGTTCTAAAAGCTGCATTTAAGCAGTGTAGCTTAAACCTGGCTGAAGCAGGTTGGAGACATTTAAAGCTTTTGCATAGTTTCTAGACAGGACTGAACAAATTGATGGAAGAAAAATCCTTTGAAGATTTGAAATCCAAAAGACAGGCCATAAATTGTTGGAGATTTCTGGAGTACTGGGTGGAATACCATTACATGCTTGTCCTCTTACACTGTTCCCTTGGGAATTGCTTGCTGGCATTGGTCTATACCAGAGCCTTTTTAGGAGCAGGATAGTGTCAAGCCCTAACAAGACCAAACAACTTTTGCTTGGAAAGGGATAAGGGAAACAAGAATTTGGAGAAACAAGGTGACTACAGGGGACAACAAATGTGGGAAAAGGAAGGTGTCAGTGTTAGGTTCAAAGAGTCAAAGATAAGGATTTTCCTCTGCTGTTCAGAGCACCTTCCAAAGCACTGATTTGATATTTTGAAAATATCAAAGGACCCAGTGGATGCTTCCCTGGCCTCCTGTCAGGGACAGGTTATTGAACTAAATGGACCTCATGGATTTACTTGCTGCTGCCATTTGTACATTTTTCAGTGATTAAATTCTTCAGCATTTTGCTGTTGGCAAAACTTGCGTAGAATGTGAAGCCAACTGAAAGTAGAAACATTGTGATTTGATAATTAAATATTGCATTTCAGTAACACCAAAAAGCAAAATTTTGAGGAGGAGTATGTTTAAGAAAGGAGGAGGGGAAAAGACCCTAACTGTTTTCTCATCACAGTACACTGAGAAAATGTTTAGACGGATACATAACCTTCGTAGTGTTATGTTCTATAAAATTGGCAAGAGCTTAGTTCTTAGTCTGAATGCTATGCTTGTTTTGAAATTTAAATAATAAACAATTTATATATGTATATATTTTAGCTTAAAATCACATCTTGTCGGATTTGGCTGTTAATAAAAGCTTACGGTGGAATCAGCACTCTGTCCATCCAGTGAAAATATGAACAGGACCACACAAAATGCTTCCACTGTGTCATTCCTTTTACTGCTGTTCTATTAAAATAAACTCCTTGCCACAGAACTTACTTGTCATTTCCCGCTTCTCGAAAATATCACGAGTAATGTAGTTTCTAAAACTTTTCTACTTCTAGCTCTGGTATCTACTTGATTGTGTTTGCAGAAGATCTCTTTGTATTCCTTCCTGCCATTCTTTTTCAAACACATGCAGAACTGGATCTTAGATATACTCTATGAAGTGCACTTTTTGGCCCACACTGCTTACAACTAAACCTAGGCCAGTCAGATAGAGTCATATTCATCTTGGTTTCTGTCATCACAGATTCCAAAAAAAAAGGTGCTTTAGCTCTCAATGTATGTATTCTTCTGTCCATGTCTACTTTAGCATTTATTGAGATAAATTTTTTTTAAATTGATATCTGCTTCTGGTTGCAGTATGCTTTGTTTTTTAATCCTGGAGCTCCACTGAAGTAAGAAGAAAAAGTATTTATGGGCATTTGTTGGACTGGATAATTAGCTCATCTTGCTTGTATGTTTGTGCTATCACCTATAATGTTGTCCTGCGTCATTATTAGGTCTGCTGGGCTTTCTTAGATCAGAAAAACCATGTGTTCATTCTTATTAGGCTTCATTGATTCAGAACTATTTTTGTTTCATCTGACAATGGGATTTTCCTCTGTTTTTTGCGAAGCATTATAATAATTCTTTAATATGTGTTTTCACTTCCTAAACTTTTTCTAATTTACTTTTCTGAAGGCATGTGTATAACTAGGATTTGTTTAAAAATCAGAGGAACATGTTTACCAGGGAGATATTTTGGTATTTCATTTTTATATGTTCAAATGAAAACTCACAAAATTTCTTTAACTGTCAAAACTCAAATTGTGGGTAGTGATAACTTCAAATCACTAATGCCCAGTTAGTAGTGAACTGGGACTCTGGAGATTTAAGACGAGCTGTTGTCATACGAATTTATTATTCAGTACCACCAGCTTTAGTATTTCCTTTGGCCTTGTATCACCTGATAGAGTCTATCACCACATAGAATTATTAAGGTGCTGTCCCTAAGACTCAACTACGGTATTGTAATCCATTGGTCTTCTCATAAATGATAAGAATACATCAGACTGGTGTCCTAATAGGGTTATAATTCTCTTCTAGTAACAAAACACAGTAAAACACTACAGGTGCTGTTAACATCCTTAGCAGTTTTTGTTTTAAGCACGATAGTGCATCTCAGTTTGTAAATCTACTTCACCTCTTAAAATGCTGGGCTCAAATAACAACACTCGCTTGCTCGTACAATTGATGAATACTTACAACATTTTGCTATGTTTTTCTGTGCAGTTAGTTTCCAACACCTTCTCTTAGTTTACAGGGGTGTGAATAATCTGCATTTGCATGCACTGGCAGGAGTGTTCCCAAGCTGGCAGGCAGGGAATGCTAACTCACAGGGCTGTGCTTGAATGCATCGCTTCTGCTGTGCTCTTCCCCTCTGCTGTGCCAGCAGCTGAGAGAGCTGTGAGTTTTCCCCACACTCAACATCTTTCTGGCTCATTGTCAGTCAAGCCATGCCAACTGCACCAGCCAGTAAAAGCATATAGGAAAAATAAATTTGTCATAGGAAAAGTACAGAAAAATTATTACTTTCATGCAGGACTACAGTAAGGGCACTGTTAGGCTATACTTTACTAACGAGAAAAAAATACCTTTCAAAATCAGGGGGTTTTGTTGATGACAGTGTGCTTGAGGACACTTCCACTCAAAGGGTTAGGACTAAAACTTGCTTTTTAAAAAACTGCTATAACATTAACATTTTGTTAACTCTGTGAGTGGATGAGACAATGTGATACCGTTGTGCTCTATCATTCTCAAAAAATTCTGTGTGTTGTGAATAATAGTAAAGGGATGTGCTGGTTGATACACAGGAAGTTACAAGAGATGCATGTAGTGAAGATTGTTTGATGATGAACTGTACTTTCTACAGTGGTTTATTCATTAAGCCTCCAAAACCAGTGGTTTTTAAGGTTATTTATAATGTAATATAAAATAATAGCAAGCAAAATAGTTGTTGGAATACCTATGTGACTGGTAAAGAAACTCAGCAGACTTTTGGTTTTTAATCTTCCCTAAACACACACTTGCCATTTCTTCTTGTTATTATAGAGGGGCAAAGTCAAACAGGCTCTTTTTTTTTGTAGCACTTTGCTTCTAATTACAAATTACAAGTTCAGGATTTGTGTGATTATTTTGTGTCTAATTCTTCCAAAGAACTTTGCAGGACCATGCAGAAAGCATTGTGATACTGAATGCTTCAGCTTATGCTTAGAACAGCTTAGTCTTGGCACACTAATCTAAATAATGACAGTTTGCATTTTTTGTTACTCATACATGTTTAGCAGAATCAATCTCCTAAAAGTCAGTAGTGCAACTAAAATTAACATTAAATAATACACACAATGTTTGTCAGAGCTGTCTTGAAGGGCTGTTGCAAGTGCAACAGTCTTGATCTTAAAGACTAAGATCAAGCTCATTAATCTCTACTTAATATATTGTATTGACATATCAGAGACCTAATTTTGCTCAAGGCTTATTCCATGCGTCAGAGGTGGCTATTGAGTAGAAAATTCTTTTTATTGCTCTGGAAATAACTATTACATGTCATAAAAAGGTGTCAGATTTTCTGAAGTCAAAATGTTCAGAGTGTATAAAATGTGCAGAATGTTACAGGTGCTTAGTTTTGACATTTATGGACAATCAAAACTGATGTACAGTCAAAACTTGAAGAAACAAATCTGTAGCAAAATCGATGACTATATTTTCCATCCTGCTGAGGAGGCTTTCAGTACCAAGAACACTTAGGAGTGGGAGTTTTCATGGGAGAAGTATTCCCTGTATGGCAGAAAGCTAACAAACTATGCCTTCTCTTATACCTGCCATCTCCCAGATCCTGATACAAGGTGAGGAAGGGGCTATGATGCCCAACTCCAAGGAAGATGAGAGATTGGTGCTGGTAAATTGTACCAAATCAACTCCTCTCCTGTCATGAAGTGCAGAATCTGTTTTAATCTAATGACAGAAAAGGAGTGAGTCGCCCATTGTTCTGTTAGTTGAATGTGCACAGTGCATATGAAGCCATCTGTAACTTACAGAAAGTTATTTATGGGAAATAAGAATCCAAGAGAAAAATAAAATTTCTGCAATACAAAAATATAATTAATTATAAAAGCAATATTGACATATTTAATGTAAGATACTCTGAAGGCCAGGCTATTGCCAGTCTAGTTTATGACAGTCTTTCTTGAAGAGAGGGGGCAATGCTCTTTTGCCTCCAGAAGATAGGAAAAAGCTGTGTTTCTATTAATGTCACATCAATTTTGTTCGATTGATCAGAGATTCTTTTTTAGGCTTACTTGTGCGTGGGAGGTGAACCTAAGCACTCCAGAAAAATGCTCTGTTTTGCTAGATTTTTGATGACCCTTCAGGTACTTTGGTTAAAGCTTTCTCTTCCCCTGTGATAATTTAGAAATTGGCAGAAATGCTGAATAAAGTAGGTGTAACAACAGTGATAAACTTCTCCATCTTTTGGAATGGAGTTTAGCTGTGCAAAATTCCAAGAGATACCTGTACCAGAAAACCTGTAATGGTTTTTCCCTGGGCTCATCTGAGCCCTGAGAAGCCCCAGGAGTTTTGTGTATTAGTGTATCTATGTGAGCTCTGGCCTAGGTCACAAAGTCGATTTCAAGGCTTAAATAAGAGCCATCTTTCTTTTCTTAATACAGTTTTTTAATCTCCAAATGCCCATTGTGTTATCTGACTATGTCAGAAAACCATGGGACCAGTATTTTCACTGGTTCATTTCCTCAGGCTATCTATGGAATCACCCACATCTGATTTTAATTAGCAGTTATGAGTCACTGGTGTGTGTGTGTGTTTATGAACGAGCAGAGGAAAATACTCTAGTCTGGTTGTTTGGGCACGTCTCTAGGAATTGGGAAAAATCGTGTTCCCTTCCCTCTGCTGGTCTGATGAATGTTTCCTTCAAGTGGGTCAGCTTAACATGAAAAGTTAATAAACTGTTTTCCTCCCTTTACTTTCCTCGTTCTTGCATCCTTCCTGACCCACCACGCAAGTGATAGATGTGGGTTGAAATCACTCTGGATTGGAAAGTCTGGTGAGCTCTGGCCCTGCGTGTGGGTGGTGAGTGGGTGAGGGAGAGGGAATTCCACTGTCCTGTGTATTCTAGAGGGAGGTGTTTAGGAGCACATCTGCACCACCATCTCAGACTCTGGGCTGGCTATGTCTGCATCCCAGTGCTGAAGTATCCCTACTGGAAATCACAGCACATACACTGCTGGTGTAGGTTTACTGGCTGGAATTCTATTTGTGTTGTGTTAACATATTCTAGTTTCAGGAATAAAGCAAATGCATCTCCAAGGCATTTGCTGTAGACAAGTCTTACACAGCTCCAAGCTCAGCTTGCTCCCTTTGAGGACTCTTTCCTGAAGTCTCTCACCAAACATTGCTGAGGGAACTCAGCCCGCTTGGAGCTCTGGTTTCCACTGGCTGGCAAAACAACAAACTTTCGGGAGCTTTTTCAGGAAATACCTTCTGTGATATAGCTCTGCTTCTCTGTGACAACATCTTTATGTTTATTGAGATGCAGGCTCAATGTTGTTGTTTTGCAAGCTCTGGGAAAGGGAGAACAATTTGAATTTTTGGACCCTTTCTCCATTTAGAGCCCTGATGTTACTAAAGTGATAAGTGAGACCTCATCTATAAATGAGCAGAAGACTAAGCACAGAAAATCCTTCTCAAGGATGGATCTTGGGGATGGTCCAACAGCCCTACTTGTAGGAGAAAGAAATGTTCAAAGGGAAGAAGGAAAGCCTCATTGCAATGTGGCTCTGTACAGAATTGCGCTGTGGAGTGGTAATTCCTGGGCTGTGCTACTGAAATGTATTTTAATAGAGTTCATATATTTCTGGGATTACAGTAAGTATGGCTGCTTCTCCTGAAAAGTAAACAAATACATTCCTTAACATGAAATCCCACACAAATGGTCTAAACACAGATTGTGACTTTCACTTAAACTCCCTGTTTTTGGAAAGAATTCTAATTTTTCTTTTGAATTGGCGTAAACTGTTCTTGAGCAACTAACTTCTTTTCAGCTTACTCCACCCTCTTTTCCTGGATTTCTCATGCTTCTAAAGGGCAATGGGAGTACAGTTAGCCATTTAAACCCCAACTAAGAGTTTTTAAGTCCCTTGCTAGAAGAGTTTTTTGTGCAGATGGGTTTTTCTTGGATCAAATGGGCTAAATAAGCCTGTACTTAGCAACATATCATCTGTCCTGTATCTTTTATGTACAAATAGAACAAGTCTCTCAATTATTGAGAAATCCCACTTTTTTGCTGCAGGAGACCAGGCTGACTGAGATTATAAGGCTGGAATCAGTGGGGATTTAGCCACATCACTCAGAGAATTTGGTGTGTTGATACTGCTTAGTCTAATTGATAAGAATGAAGAAGTCAGAATGTGGACTTACATTTTCTTCATTCACGAGTGTATCTAATATCAATGAAATTTTAAGCATAATTGTTATTTGGATAAGCTTGTGTGATTGTAGACTTTTCTCATGTCCACTTTAAAGACAATTGTTCCAAATGTCTCGTCAGGCCTCCTCTGACAGAGGAGTAACATTGCCAATAGCTGGAGAATTTCCAGGTGTTACTTTCCTTACACACTCAGCAGGCACTAGGCCTGCTGATAAGCTGCCAGGCACTACTGTGGCATATTTATGCAGGCATAAAAGCCAGATAGAAGTTAGTTCCTCCCGCGTGTGTACCAGAGTGGCCCCTGCCTCACCTCTTCTCAAATTCCAGTAAGATTTGTGAAAGCTGAGATGGTGTGGGCACACAGGCACAGCAGCCACCAGCTGCCGAAACAGCTCCAGTTACTGCTGGGACATGGGGTGAGACCGAATACTTTGTATTTAAAACTGAATTTTCTTCTCTCCCTCAGTTGTGTGAAGTGCTGTTCCCTGGCAGGTCAGAATTCAGGATCTGGATTAACTGGAGTAATGAGCAGTTGTTGAAAGTGTAAGACTTAGCTGGTGATGCCTCCAGAACTCATTTTCTCCCAGGAGGGCATGTCCTCTGACATACTGTCATTAAATCTAGAATTTCTAATGTTTCTGCTGCTTAGAAAAAGAAGGCATGAAGAGATTTTAAAAAAATCCAACAAACAACTTTAGTAGAAATATCTAATATTTTAAAGTGTTTTTTCAAGCTGTAAAATTTTAATTGACTAGTATACTATTCTATGGGATACGTACTTTCCTTCCATACTCTGTGGAGGAATGTCATTCTCCATATAATTTCAAAAATATTTTTGTAGCATCCTCCCAATTGTCTGGTTCTCAAACAAGCAGACAGACCAAAAATGAGAATTCGTAATTAAAATTGTTCCTATTTTTTGTCAATATTGCTGATTCACAAACAAACCAACATCGTTACATTTCATTTGACAATCATAGTCATGGAAATTTTTTTTGAGGGGTAGTTATAGAGATACAGGATTGAAGATGCTTTTTAAGTCATCAACTCCAGTCTCACTTCCTTCTTATATAGGCCTATAGAAGTATATTAATTTTATGTGTATTAATTTAGTTAACATCAGTTCATCCATAGTTGAAGGACTATTAAGCTAGACTAAACTTCTCATAGTTGATACTAGATTTACACGATTGTATCAGTTGAAAAGGCTTTACTGACTACCCCAGAACTACTATTATTTGCAGCAGCCATGGACATCAGGTACAGCAGTCTTGCGTTGTTGTGCTGCTTATTGCACATCAGTGGAATAGGACTGGTTACTGAGAACAGTGATTTATTTCCTCCAAGAATACTGTAAAATAGCCTTTAAACTACATTGTGGGATTTCTACACTTAGTAAAACACAGTCTTGTAAATGGCACTTGCTGTAACAGTAAGACACTGTTATTTGTGCTTGAATTCTCTCTGTTCTTGAGTGCACAGTAAAAACCATGGCTGACCAATTTTCTATATGTAGCTTGTAGTTTGAAAGAAATCTACAGCTAGTCTGTGCTCTGTATTTAGGAGTTCTGCAGTCTTCATAAGGTGCCAAATCCCTCACTTAAAGGAGATTAAGCTCTTTAAATAAAAGTGCATTTTCTTTGAATATCTATGTATTTGTTTTTATCTGTGATGTCACTTTACTTCTCAGAGTTGGGGTTTTTTCATTCTGGCAGCTCCACCGATGTTTCATGTTTAACAAGTGCTAATTATACATTTTTCAATACTGTGCTACTGTGAAACTTTGGAGTGTGCATTGCTCTAAGATGCAACTCCTTGATATTCTGTCCTAGAAAAACGAATGCAATTTTTATTGATAAATGTATGTTAATCAAATTTTAGAACATACTCAAATATCGAATGACTTGTATTTTTGCACTCGAGGGAGAATGTTAAGTTAGAGTTTGTTTCTACATCAGAAAAATATAGAAACAGTTCCATCAGAGGAACTGTAGTAAAGATACCATTTTACTTACATGGGGTATGAAGAACTTACTGAGCTCGTACTGAAAGTTTTAAAAAGTCACCTTTCCAACTGAAAGTGGAAGTCAATAAATAATTAACTTCATTTTAATGAAATATGAGTTTATCCATTGATAAGAAACACACTGTGATTGTTGTCTATTAGGAATGTTAGCAATTTTTTGAGATAACTTGAACATACATTACTGTAGAATTAATTAAGCTGTAATAATTGTGTTGTGCATCAGCTACCCAAACCTTTAGAGCCTGGTCTGTCTCACAGTGAAGCTAACGCACTTCTCAGCTGATATCAGGTTCTAAATTAAGTTGTTGTGAGTTGAAAGTTTGGAACTATACTTCTTTTTTTTTTCCTTTTTCTCCTTTTATTTTTTTTCCCCCTCTATTTAATTTGAATATCTTTCCTTTTTGGAACCATCATAAATTCATGATCTCCACTGAATTCAGAGGATGAAGGATAACATGAATAGCCCAGAAACTCTCTGAAGTCACACATGGCTAGATATGGGACAGTGTGTCCGGGAAGTATCACTTATATTTGCCTGTTTCTTATATTTTTTTTCCCATAAACATTCATCATGACTGCTTTCAGGTACTGAGCTATAATATGTGCATCTCTATACATATTTAAAGTTTTCAGTACAAAAAATTACATGGACCCTAGAATGTATGTAATTCATCAGTGGCATTCCAAATCTTCTCATGTCAACAAAGGTAATTTAAGGCTTTTGTCTTGTACACGTAGCCTTCCTTTTGGACAGAAGCTTGATTTGGAACTGCAGGACTGCTGAGAGACAGGCATAAAATACTGACATAAAGCACTCTCTTAGCAGCCATACCAAGAGATGATTAGGAAAGATAGCAACACTAGTGCTGAGCTTTTGTACTCCCAAACCAGCACAGTGGTTCTTTGAATGCCCTTATAAACTATGACTAGTCCTGAACTATTTTAAATTCTTGTGGGAACCATGCTGGCAGTGATCTGCCTAAAGGATTAAGCAGAGATAACACATTCCCTACAGAGTCCAGCTAGGCTAGCTCCCAAAATTGTAAGACCAGGAGCTTATTTTATGAGGTCTTATACTGTAATTTTGAAGCGCATGTTGATCTTTCAAAACCACTGGAGGAGTATTTGAGCTTTACCAATCACAGACATTGAAAAGTCTTCAGTCAGAACTCCAAAAGTAGATTTGGTGAAGGCCTCTCATGCTTAAACACTATTGCACCCACCACTATATGGTGTCATGGAGACATTATATCCCTGATATCCCCTATAGATTGCTCTTCCCAGAGCCAAGGGGGCTCTGTGCTTCACTGCGCAGCTCTCCATTACGCTATATGGGATTACACTATATGGGATTTAAGAGGAAGAGTCTCATAGGAGAGCTAAGCTGGTTTCATTACATAAGCTGATAAAGCTGGAACTCTTTTCGAGGTCTCTTCCAAAATATTAAAAAGTTCAGAACTCTTTCAATGCATGATCACAACATGATTTTATGGTAGATTGGTAAAGAAGAGACACTGTGTAAATTTGCCCTTTAATATATTATTCAAATAATATATGGGAGAGATATAGGTAAGTTATTTAGAGTTTAGATGACTTCAGCAGCTTTTTAAAATATGTTTTATCTCATGACAGCTCTGGAAAATGTTCTCAAAGCTGGGAAGAGGTGCTTGTGTTTGAGTTTTTCTTTGAGAACAATTGAGCAGCCTAGAAATCACCATTATGGGTAGAATTTTTTTCTGCTCATTCATCCCTTTCTCTTTATCCTGTGCTGGAATATTCTTATTAATGACATGTTGCTAACAGATGAAGATGAAACATGTAATGCTACTTAGAGTGGTTTTACTGCCAACAGTTTGGGTTATGGATGCTGTTGGTCTGCACCTTTATATGTGAAAATGTGATTTTTAAGTTAGAAAATAAAAGCTGAAAAGAAACGAATTAACAACAAAGTGCATGAAAGTTTTCAGTATTCTAAGATAATATCTGTTCACATAAACCACCAGGCTACAAAGGATTTCAGCATTTTACAAAGCTTCTGCTCAGCTTCCAGCTGGCAAAAATAATGCTATTTTCAATAGTAGGAAAGGTGGTGGTTATGCTGTTTTGCATTGCAGAGTGTTCTTATCCCATGTTGTGTCATGTCTCAGAGTAGGTCAGTACAAAATCAAGAATGAAAGAAATGAAACTTTGAAGATATTTGTTTTTTCCAGCTCAGTAACTTAATATTTCATCAAGGGTCTTCTGGGAGCTGATCTGAATATGTTGCAGTGAAGAGGGCAGCCAGGGAGGAACTCTAATGAGAGCTCAGTATACATTCCTGACTGCCTTCAAACAATTTGGCGGCCATAATTTTTTAAAACATTCCAAGCACTCATCTCTCATTGTCTTTTGTGGTTTGGACGGAGTATTGTTGATTGTTGGACTGGTTTTGAGGTAGTCCCCTGAGTGAAATTGTGGATTCTACCTCACACATTATCATCTGCATTTGCATATAATTGAGACATAAGCTTTCTGGCGATCTGCAAAAGGAATGCTGTAGAGCTCTTGTTAAATTTTCTAAGAACAAACACAATACGAATGCCAGCCTAGGATGTAGGTCAAGCATTTGTCCACCGAATATTCTTTATTAAATCCAGCGAAATCCTCTGGAGGTTGTTAGATATGAGTTAAAGGAAAGACCTGTATCCAAGACTTCCTTACTATGGGGATTAAGATGAAATGAGATTTGGATCTCCTTTGGTCTACACTTGTTTATTTGAAACTAAAATAATTCCAGATTTTTTCAGTTTTTATTTTCAACCTTTTTTTTTAAAAAAATATTTTTGAAAAAAGCACCAAACCACACTCAAACCCAGGGTATCCTTTTTGTAAATAATGTCCATGCACGAGAGTGTGTGAGTGTGTTTTGGAGGTGGGGGGTGAGTGAGACAGAGTGAGAAACCACAGAGGTACTTTATACTGAACATTGCTCCTGCAGCAGCTCCTAGGGTGAGAGGTGACTTTAGCAATGACTTGCATTACATAATACCTCCCATCTCTCTGCAGATGTGTGAGTTTGTTTAAATGTTTTATGAGGTTTTTATTACACTGTAATATAGTCCCAACCCCTCTGCAGTTGCCAGTTTGGTACAAAATATAATAAATTTTGTAATACCTAATGCCTCAGCTATTCAATAATTTTCTGACAGGCCCCCTGATGCAATTATGGTACCACTGTGTCGCTGAACTACTTTTGTTTGGGATGTGTAGAACAGCAGGTTTAGTTCACTAATCCTGTTCTACAAAATCCCTGTGTTTAAGCAGATTTGAATGTTCTGTACGCTTGTAAAAAATTACTGTTCTCTGTCCCTATCTCCCACATGCTGTGATACAACAGCAGGCTGTGGAATGATGACCAGTGCTTCCATCCTCTTTTGGGGTTGCCATGCCTCGTGGATTTGTGGTGAAAGTAGCAACATTTTGAAAATCACTGTGCTATTTTTTAAGGTTTTGAAACAAACTAAATTCCTGGGCAGCATCCTCCACTCTATGCTACTTTTCACCCATACAATAAACTTTATATTGGAGGCCACTGAATATTAAACACTAACTCATGAGAGACCTGAGTACCAGCCAGAAGAGTCTTCCCTTTGCATTAAGGCAGTACTCAAGTAGCCCATTCTCTCAAAATAAAACTCTAATTCTTTTTAAAATGGAGGAATTTAAATTTGTGAAAGAAAAAACCTCAACCCTACACTTAAAAATAGTCTTAGTGTGTAAACAGATGGCATTTTTAAGCTAAGTAACTCAAAGAGAACCAAGGGAAGAGATACACGTGTAAGGAAAATTATTCCCTTTTTCCAGTTTCCAGTTTCTGGTTCAACCAAGGCATCTTCCTGCCAGGCTGTGAACACTGTATGGAGGGCCTAATGGTCAGATTTTGACTGATAAAACCAATTTTTTCCTTTTGAAATTCCTCTCAGAAGGAAACAGCTCCTGAGATGCAGAAGCAAATCAGCAAATAGAGCTTGAGTGTGTGTGTGGAGTTATGCTTGTAAGGAACTTGTGCTGCTGAGAGGGAGATAAACATGGAGATAGGATGTTAAAAAAGAGCAGTCTTAACTTTTGTGTGAAGTCTCTCAATTTAGGAAGAGGGAAAGTGGCTGCATTTACAGAAATATGAGGAATGTAAAAATTCTGTACCATTTTTTTTTGTATGATTGCTTCTTTAGGGATGACAGGAAAAGAAACCTTTGGTTTCTGGCATTCAGGCCCAAATGGAACCCCAGAATTCCAGAAAAGGAAAGATGTGTGTTTTTTCATAGTTATTCTTCAATGGACTTTCCAGCAGAAATTATTATCTTCCATACTAAACTAAATTCTTTGTGGTTCCCTGTTAAGACAACTTCTGTTAAAAACACAAGATGCAAATAAAAATTCCATATTGAAACACATTTGAGTTAGAAGTGTCCTATTGTCAAAGACATTGGTCATGTAAAACAAATGGTCTAACTTTGGCCTACAGCTTTCTGAGGTGTCTTTGTACTAATAGGATACTCAGAGAAGGGATTTGGGTCTCAATATGTCTCATCTATATCTTCTATGTAGATATCTGTCTGTAGTTTGGAAATATAAAAGTCGTTTCCCTAACATAGCCCTGTCAATTTTAAAACTCATTTGTAAGTTCCCCAGGTCACCCCAGCAATGGCAATATCTTACATTTCATTCAGAGGTCACAAAAGGTAGTTTTTTACTAGCAGGGATTACTACAGGCGTTAATAGACTTTGCTGATTTCACACAATTAGCTGATGACTCAGGAGGGATAAGAACCTAAATCCCTACATCAAGCTGTATCTTCTGGGCTGTAAAAAAATGACAATATAGCCGGCTGTGGTGTCTACTTTGTATGTCAGATATCCCAAATTCAACACAGTAATGTCAGATGGGTAGCAGGATGGAATGTTCCAAAGAACAGCAAGAGCTCACTTGAAACAATGCAGTGCTGCTTTTTCCTCTGGATAATTGCATAATTGATTGCATGCCTGTGCCCTCCAAGTTATCAGAAAGATATGAAAGCATTGCTCACACATTTCAAACATTTTATTAATATTGTGTGTATATATCTGTGCCAACTGAAATTATAATTTGAATAATTAAATTATCCTTGTGATAATTTAGGTATAATATATTTCCATTTTTATTCTGCTCCCCTGTGAAGTGTTTCTTGTGTGTGCAAGTAGTCCTTTTCCCTTGATTTGTAGCTAGCTGTGTTGGTTGAATATCTACATATTTGTACAATGCTCAACTTTTGGTGTAAAAGATGACATACAATTATACTTTTTGATGTTAACATGTGAAACACAATTATCTTTACATGGATAGGAGTCAGTGAGACATTCAGTTCAATGGAGAGTGTAACCTAATATGGAACACTTCGGTAATTTGATGGGTTTTTACCCCCTCTGGAGATGAAATATTAGAAATATCAATATAAACTGAGAAGAAGTAATTTTAATTTAATTTTAGCCAGATGAAGAGTTTATAAGCAAGGGTGAGGTGGGAGAGATTTTTCTATGCTTATGGCTTTTGTGACTTCGTTGAAGAGCAAGTGTCCCTCCTACAAGAAAAAGAGCTAAAGCCAACATTTCTCACTTCCAAAGTGTCGGGACTGAAGGTACTGAAAAAAGATTGTGAAGGCACAGTCAGTACCTCAGGGGGGTCACTGGTTTTTGGAACAGGTGTGAACAGAGTGAGATATTCCCATCCTTAGCTGGAATATAGTTCAGTGGGAGTTAACTCCAGTTGACATCGGGGTTCAAGAGAAAGCAAGGGCAGAGATTTTTGGCTGTTGCTTTATTTTCTTCTGTGTAGCTTTGTGAAGAAAGGAGCCTAATTTTGCTAGAAGCTTTCCTCAATTCAGGAGGAGCCAGCCATCTCCTGTTCTGCTTTCCACCATCTGAATAGGAATGGGCAGAGGGCCCAGGAGCCACATTCTCTACCTTAACCCAGTGACGCCTGAAGAAGCCAAGAGTCCTTCCAAGCAGTTGCAGTGGGAAAGGGCCAACAGCTACTTAAGAGTGCCCCTTACTCACATCACAGATACTTTGGGGGCTAGAAGGGAAGTAGTAGAAGGCAGCTGGGAGAGCTGCCAAGTGTCACACTTTTGGCAGCTTTGTCACACATTCCTTCAATTTTGGATTTGGCTCTGCCACAAGACTTGCAGGTTTCTGCTTGAAGTTTTCCTTGTTTACCACTTGGGGCCACTGTGGCACTCTTGAGCAGGAAACATGGGGCATCTCCTCCCTACTGGATGCCAGGCAGGAAGGAGCTCTTGGGAGGTAGAAGTTGCAGCAGCAGAGAGGCAGGACAATTCCTATTGTCCTCACTGCCTTTGCTTCGCTCCAGGTGGCTGAAACAACCTCGAGCATCCCCGGAGCTTCCTATCAGTCCTCAATTGAGCAGGTTCCCTGGCAGCCCTGGGCTAGTGCTCATGGATCCCCATCCCAGCTCCCTTTTCATTGGGAGCACCTGTTCCAGGTGCCGGGGTTTTGTAGTTCTTTACTTTGCCCTTACCCTCTTTGGGTTGATAACAGGATTAAGTGTTTGGTCATCAAAAATAGCTCAAGGGGGCAAGCAGAAGGTGAGATTATGGAGAGCTGTTGAACAGTGAAAGCCTGGACAGCCATGCAAGTGAGAAAAGTCATATAATCACTGTTGAAGATACACACATATGCTGAGGTAGTTAAGTTCTCTGATGGTGGCAGAAACACTGGAATTTTTAGTTTAAGGTATTATGGGAACGCACGTTAACTCTTACTTTGCTAGGCAAATACTTTGCTATTGAATCCAATACAGCTAAACTGTTGTTTTCTCAACAGCAGTACCTGAAAGAAAATACCACTTTACTTCTGCCATACTACATTACTGTTTCAATCTGTAGTTAGGACCATAATTTTCTTGTTCACTTGCATTTGAAATATTGTGGAGTTCAGGCTAAATAACATTCCTTTCTCTACTTGGATGGACGCTGGTTAGGATGGTTATTTAATTTTATATATTTTTAGGGTAGCACTAAACTGGAGTGCTGGGGTGGGGGTTTATACTGTTCTCTATATATTTCATGCAAATTAAAATATATTTCAAGTAACTTCACGCTGACTCTCACTTTTGTCACAAGCATTAAGTAACTTCTCTCAGACAGAACGGGCAGTGGAGGTCACTTCTCTGAAGGGGTTGGAGGGAACGAGAAACTTGCTGTTCTCTCCCATTTCAGTGATAGTGAGTGACCTGCTCAGCCTGGAGCAGCAAATCCCTGGGGCCCAGACACCCCCTGGAAGCAAAGCTGACCACAGTGACCCACCACAGCTTGGCTGCAGGGCTGTGGATTGGTATTGGTTTTCAATTTAGACAAGATGTTGTGTGAGTCACTCTGCCCCCTGCCCTCCCACCAGTGCTATGAATAATAAACTCAGGCAGAAGCTGTGAGCCAACTGATGTGCTGCCAGGGCACGGCTCCCTCTCCCCGCGCTCCTTTCCCTCTCTGCACTTTGCTGGACCTGCAGGGCCTGTTGTGGGTGGAGGTGAAACACATCTGGAAGGGGCTGATTCAAATGGCACTCGTAAGTGAAGAAGGAGGTTCTAAATCCGACCCACCCTGGGGAAAAGGGGCTGAGGTCATAGGAGGGCAGAATGCAGAGTATTATTATAGTGAAAAAGTGAAAAAAAAATTACATCAAATGTTTGCTTAAGGATCAGGAGTCCTGACCCAGCCCGTTTGGTTTGCCAAATATTACATGAAGCTACATAAAAAACCAACTCTAACCTCTTACAGCTCTCCCATTAGGTCACATTAAGCTTTGGCAGGGAGGATGGTCCTACTTGGTGGTTTTTTTGATTTGTGGTTTGCATTTGGCCAACCTGACTTATTTAAATTTATTTTATTTTGTAAATGCTCAATGATAGAGTAAAACTCTAGAGTAAGCTTGTTCTGGCCAACAGTTATTGTGGAAAAATTCTGTATTATCAAGAGATCTTTGCAGAACAGCTAACAAATTAAAACAAAGCATTTTGAGCACATATTGAAGTTCTTTTTGTAAATGAAGGAAATGTCCTGATGGCTTCAAGCCATTACTTTTGGTTGTTATCCACTTTTAGCCCTCTGGGCTTTTATAGGCCTGATGTCTTTTGACTCTCCCCATGAGGACAGCAGTGCCTTTGGCTGTGGTGCAGCCAGGGGAATGAATCAGAATATGTTCTCCTCCTTATAACTTTGTTAACCTTTTAACAAGTTTGTCTTTCCTGCCTTTATGAATAGCTTGGTGAGCCTGTTTGCTCCCATCGAGGCTCAGTTTGGCTGTTGCCGTTGAACTAGGAAGACCTGATTCCAAGGAGGGATTTTCCTAATCTAAAAGAGTATTGTGTACACTCTATGTAAGCTATTTTTTTGCCCACTAAAAACAGAATTTAAAATAATGTGGAGAATTATATACTCTTTTTATATCTTCTGAATGAAAAATGTGCTTTCTCTATAATGTTTTCTTTATAGAAAATACCTTAACGAGAAAATAAATAATAAAAGAAAATCAGTTGTATTTTCCTTAATGGGCCATTTTTAGTTATTAGTTCAAAATAACAGAAATTTTGCAATCTATTTTACAATCAGATTGGTAGTTGTCTACTTGTGGTAGAATAATAGTCCCGTTCCTTCTGAGGGCTACAATCTTGTGACATATATGTTTATCTTAATAGCCTATTCTAGTGCAGTTGCCAAGCTTTATCATCGAAATATAATCTTGTCACATAGAAAAATCGGTACTGCATGGAACCAAAGTAGCTGGAGCTATGAAGCCCTTGAAGAAGCCTTCAAGTGAACCTACTGCCTTCTAACTTTTGCAATTTCTGTTTGTTGAAAATTTCATTTAGATGAAAAACATGCAAAGAAACCATTTGATATGTTTTAATATTTTTCAGAACTTTCTCAGTCTGAGGGGTAAAAATGGCACACTGCTTTTCTCTTTGAAAATAAATGTTGCAACTGTTTTAAAAACAAGTGACAGTAATGCAGAGAGAGCAATAGCTTAATTATGATTTTATCTATAAGCTATGTATCAGAAATATGTCTCTTAAATGGTTTTTAAAAGTATGACTACAGGTTTGACTCAGCAATTACAATTATGTCCTGCCAAAATTCATTATTTTGTTCTGTGCACGTATCTTGTGTAGACCAGCTTTTCCACCGTTTGGCATATGAATTTAGGCTCTTGTGGTGGGTTGACCCTGGCTGGATGCCAGATGCCCACCCAAGCCACTCCATTACTCCCCTCCTCAGCAGGACAGGGGACAGAAAATATATCAAAAGGTTGGTGGGTGGAGATCAGGATAGGGAGAGATCGCTCACCCACTACTGTCACAGACAAAATGGACAAGGCTTGGATTAATTAATTCAATTTATTGCCAAGCAAATCAGAGTAGGATAAGTAAAATCAAATATTAGAAACATCTTCAACCCAACCTTCCTTCTGTCTTGGGCTTAACTTTATTCCTGATTCCCAAATTCCTCTTCATCTAGCGGCGCAGAGGGACAGGGAAGAGGCATTGCAGGCTCTTCGTCACGCGTTGTCTCTGCCGCTTCTTCCTGTTCAGGGGTGGACTCCTCAGAGTCTTCCTCTACTTCATTGTGGGGTCCCTCACACGGGACAGTTCTCCATGTACTTCTCCAACTTGAGTCCTTCCCACAAGCTGCAGTTCTTCAAGAATTGCTCCAGTATGGGTCCCCAGTGAGGTCATAAGTCCTGCCAGCAAACCCGCTCCAGCATGGGCTCCTTTCTCCACAGGTCCTGCCAGGAGCCTGCTCCAGTGCAGGCTTCACATGGGGGGTCATATCCTCCTTCAGGCATCCACCTGCTCCAGTGTGGGTTTCTCCATGGGCTGCAGGTGGATCTCTGCTCTACCATGGTCCTACCTGGGCTGCAGGGGCACAGCTGCCTGACTATGGGCTGCACTACAGGCTGCAGGGGAATCTCTGCTCTGGCACCTGGAGCAGCTCCTGCCCCTCCTTCTTCACTGGCTTGGGTGTCTGCAGGGCTGTTCCTCTCACATATTCTCTCTCCTGGCTGCAGTTTGCTTCTGCGCAGTAGCTCTTCCCTTTACACGCATTCTCCCAGAGGCGTTACCACCATGGCTGCCTTGGCCAGCAGCTGGTCCATCCTGGAGCCAGGCTGGCAGTGGCTCCATCACACAGCAGCTTCTCACAGAAGCCACCCCTGTACCAAAGCCTTGCCACACAAACCCAGTTCAGCCCTGCACGTAGCAGACTGACAGCCCTGTAATCTGGTGGTTGTACGGCACAGGCGCAACACACGTAGCAGTGTTTGCACAATATTCCCTACATTTGGCACTTAGCTAAGCTAATCACACTGCTTTTTGGCAGGATAATTAACCAAATACCATGCTCGCTGATGCCTCAACAGAATTGTTTCTCATCCTGGAGTTAGCTTGTTGAAACAAGTTTAAATGTTCTTATCCTTAAGCTGTAGTGCCGTCAGCAGTGAAGATTTAAAATAAAGTATAAAAGTCATTTGAAAAAATACAGTGTCTGGTGGGTTTTTTAATGCCCACATAGTTTTTGAACTCTTGATTGGCTTTTTCACAGATGCTGGCAACTATAGCAGTAATTCTATTGATATGGTTGATTATCTGATTGTTACTGTTAAAACACCACTCTGTTCTATGGGATGGCCTGACTGGAGGTCAAGCATGACCTAAAGATGAAAAATTCCTGTACTGTTTGATACTCTTGAAACATTTTGTTCTGCTCTACACTTTTGATAGCAAAACAACCTTTAAATGCTAAAGCCATATTGCCATAGCTGTCACTTACTCTATAATACAGGGTTGGAGACACATTTTACGAGGAGATGCATCAATGACATTTATGTTGTTGGTGGAGAATGATACTGAATTATTGAAAAATTACAAAGGTGAAGATTGTTGCAGGGAAACTTTTTCAAATCTGTGTGTGTGCTGTACAAATTGGCGGCTATATGACAACAGTATTTCAATTTGTTTTAAAAGTATCCAGATAAAATTGGCAATGAAAAGACCTGCTCAAAATCTCAATAATTTGTTGGATGGAAAGGCTCCGTCTTGTTGCTTAACTGTAACCTTCTATTATAGTTTATGACTTTGCATTTATGAGTTTACAGATTTTCAGAAGTGACGGAAGAGGTAGTATACAATGTTTCTTATTGCAGGGTCAGCTTGTTCCTTAGTTCCTCCAATTTGTGATTTGCTATGCTTATTAGCTTGCCAGAGGTTTGGATTAAATTCTTAATCACTATTATGCTAAAGCTGAGAAGAGGTCATTACTTCCAGTTGTACGAATGAGTAAAACCAAGGCATTTAAATAGAGGTTGTTTGTGTCAGTACTGGGTCAGTCCTGGTGACTGCTCCCCAAAATAAGTATCTTGTCAGTCTGCTCGTATTTAATGTGCTTTTGGCATAGAAAGCGATATACTTAACTCTCTCAAATATTGAAATATAAATCAACTATGGAATTGCATAGATTTTCCTCTCAAATTATAATGCCCATTTGCATTATTATGCTGTGTTTTGATTTC
This sequence comes from Cnemophilus loriae, assembly GCA_013397755.1. NCBI lineage: Eukaryota > Metazoa > Chordata > Aves > Passeriformes > Corvidae > Cnemophilus > Cnemophilus loriae. The sequence continues at coordinate 5,288,231 of VZTF01003561.1, read as the reverse complement.
TCAACAAGCTTCTATGATAATATAATTTATCCTCATCTTGGCTATTATTGTGCACTGGCCAGATTTAGGCACTCTGGCTTTAGTATAGACTGGCTGATGTCACAAACAACAAGCACAGTTTGTATAATGTCAGTATCCTGAATTTAGATTTACTGTCTCTCCTCATCTGTGATACTTTCCAGTTATGAAGAGGTTCTACATCTTTACCTTTTCCCTTAAAATTTTCAATCTTTGTGTTACAGTTGCTTCTTGGTGTATAGGGATATAAGAAACGTTTTGTAGGGGTAAATCTGACCATTACTACGTTACAAAGCCAGAGCTCCCTTTTCTTTTGTGACTCCAGATCAATCAACAGTCTCAAGTTATATCGATATAAACATGTAGTTCGTATGTCTAAGTTCATGGTGCTGAATTCAGTATAAATAATTCACTGAAAGAAGCTAACAAGAAGAAGAAGAAGAAGAAAAGAAGAAGAGAGGATTTCTGCAGGAAAGGATCTGGGACTCCTGATGGATGACAAGTTGCCCACGAGCTGGCAGTGTGTCCTTGCAGCCAGGAGGGACAAAGGCATCCTGGAATACATCAGGAAAAGCATGGCCAGCAGGTTGAGGGAGGTGATCCTGCCCCTCTCCTTGGCCCTAGTGAGGTCACATCTGGAATTCTGTGTTCACTTCTAGGCTCTTCAGGACAAGAAAGACAAGGAGCTACTGGAGAGGGTCCAGTGGAGGCCACAAAGATGATGAGGGGTCTGGAGCATCTCTGTGATGAGGAGGGACTGCGGAAGTTGGGCCTGTTCTTCTAGAGAACACTGAAGGGGTTTTCATCAATGCACATGAATATCTCAAAGGCAGGTGCCAAGAGGATGGTGCCAGACACTTTTCAGTGGTGCCCAGTGACAGGACAAGGAGCAATGGCCACAAACTTAAACATGAGTTCCACCTAAACCTGAAGAAGAACTTTACATTGAGGGTGGCAGAGCACTGGAACAGCTGCCCAGGGATGTTGAGGAGTCTCCCTCTCTGTAGCCATTCCAAACCCACCTGGACCTGTTCCTGTGTCACCTGCTCCAGGTGCCCCTGCCTTGGCAGGGGGTTTGGACTGGACAATTTCCAGATGTCCCTTCCAACCGTAACTAATCTGTGATTCTATGAAAGAAGTCTCTCTAAATTACCATTAATGTGAAGAATACAGAAGAATAGTGATTGGTAGAACAGATATAATGTTGGATTTGGAAAGAAAGGGCTCGAAAATTTCTCAAAAAATATTTTAAAATGCTATATATTCATTCCAAATATTGCATTGGCATTAAGATAGGCACAGAAGTATTAAGTCCATTGCCTGCATATGTTGCTGTGCTGATAAACATTCATGAGTTGAGGATGATCGTAATAGATACTGGTTTGTTTGCCCTGGAACACTTTTTCATGCTTTTAAACCTCAGGTACATGTTTATTACAGTTCAGATCATGAGTGTTCTTTTAAACAACATCACAGTAGTCTCTACTTGCTGCATTTTTGGTTTGTATCACAGTGAAGTCCCAGAGAACAAAAACTATATTCCTTTTGAGAGAAACTTGTACTCCAGGAGTGCACATTCCACACTCTACTGGTGTTCTATCCACAACCCCAAACGAAAACAATTCTGAAACAGAAAGTCTGAAGAAGGGTGTTTGTGCAGGGATGTCAGGCTCTCGAGGCTGTCGGTGTAGTAACTGCTCTGTCAGTAGGGGAGTGACTTCAGTAGCACTGCTTGCTCATGTAGATGTAGTTATTGTGTCTCTTACCTTTTCCTCATGGCATATCTACTTTACTCAGGGTGTGGTCAGTGAGGCAGATAAGGTGACAAATGCACTTTTCCGGGTTAATAGTATTTATTCTATGTCTGTAATCATGCTCAGGCAACAATGGGATACCAGCACAATGCTAAGAAACAGCTTGAAATTCTACTGAGAAACATTCTACTCTTACACGAGTTTTGTATGGTAGTATTTGCTTTTTCTTTGAATGTCAGAGCTACCACTTTTCCCTTTTAAGACTCCCCTGTGGTGACAGTAAGCATTGCCAGTCACATGGCTGAGATTCAGAGCTGGGAGAACTGCCATAGTAAACTGAATTTGAACTCTGGTCTTCCCATGCCTCCACTGGGATCTATAACTGTCTAAAAGGCAGGTCTGGCCAGAAAATTTTTGTGTTGCAAAATTACTTTTGATGTGCAGCTGGCTATGTAAAATGGTCTTATTTGTTTGTCCAAATTCCATAGCTGATTTAAACCACACAGTCCAATCGATAGTGCAAGTCCATTTTGAAAAATAAAAATATTTATATTTTTTATTAGTTGATTGGATGATAATTGAACCCAAGTGGTTTTGAACCCTGGATGCAGCTGAAGCTCTCTTAATTCATTATAGATTGGCCAGCAGGCTGGTGAATCACTGTAAAGCCATGTTGGGACACCAGCAAACCTCAGATAAGTCGTTCTTGTCAGGGGTTTGTATGTAATTCCAAAAAATGCATGTAGTTTCTGCATTATTACATGTTAATTTAATTGTAACAGGGTTACTTCTAAAGAACAATATTTTGTGCACAGCATCACCAGACCTGCTGGTCTAACTCTGTAGAGCTTCACTGCATTCAAATATTCATAAATTTAAACCCTGTCCAAGATCCTTGTTTTCAGGAATTCTGTATTAGAAACCTGGCAGCACGGCAAGAGACAGAAAAAGTGTGTAGGAAAATTTAAATCAGGGACACATGTACTTGTTTTGATAGTGCATTCATTGGCCTAATTTAATTATGTATATTCTTGGAGGAAATGTGAACAAAATCTGTTGTTAAAACAGATGAAAACAAATGAGATTAACTTACTTTTACTTTGCATGAGTTTTAGTATTCATATATAAATTGGTCAGTATGCTGTCATTGAAAAGTTGTGAAAAGGTTGCCAAAAGAGTCTCATAGCTCAAAGAGCCGTAAGATTTGGAGTAGGTGGCGTTATTCTTCTACTAGACATGAAAAGAAAGCTACTTGTCAACCTTTTTACCCTCCTATGTCTAGTAAAGGAAACAGAAATGGAAATGCAGCCAGAATGTATTTGAAATTTATTTTTCTATTCATGGAGACAGTCATTACTTACTACATTTTTCACTCTATTCACCATTTAACACGTGATAATTTTGTGAAAACACTGACTAGTTTAAAATCTGTTTGGCAGAAGGATAGAGATTTGAGGGATACCTTGTTCCTGCAATCCTTGGGGAGATTGGTAACTGCATGGAGACCACCATTAGTGCTCTCGTTGAAGGAACAGCATTTGTTTGAGCTCGATTGTCATTTGTATTATTTGGGTGAGAAGAAGGTGATGAAGGAAAGAGCGGAAAGGGTATAGGAGAGAGCCAGAGTACCTCAGAGCAGAGGGAAGGGGCAGCAGGGACAAGGGACACAGAGCTGGGAATGAGCAGGGCTTCATTTGCATCACTGATCACTGAATACAGGAGGATACTGATATGCTGCTGGGGCCTCAGATATGTCTGATGGAGGCAGTTTTAGTTTTCCTGCATGGCTACAGATGTGTCTTGGATTTGCAATCTAGATTTTAGACTGGTCAACTTTACTGGGGATGAAGAGTTAGATGTCAGAGTAAATGTACGTTCTACAGGGAGCCTTACTGATTACAGATATTCAGGCACAGTGGTTTTGAGCTTTCTGATTCAGATATATCTATAAATGAAATATTTGGATGGCACTTTTTCATTTTTCAACAAAGCTAGATTTTTTCTTTTCTAGTTTTAAATGAAAAAGTCACAATAATATCCAAACTGAAAAGTGTTTCCCTCTAATTTTCTCTTCCTAGTTACTTTTTCTTTACTGATTTTACATCTAGTGCATATATAAAGAAACAGTACCTTTTCTTGAATCATTTTGTTAGGACTCAAAGATATTGGACAGACTCAGGGTTTTATTTTGGCATACTACAGTGCTGTGGTCTGACTTGTAGGTTTTATTCATATATTCTTTGAATAGTTTCAGGATTTTGTTTTTAATTTATGAGGCCGTATTATGAAATGAACTGTGGAAATTAATACTGTAATTTTGAGGTAACCTAAATTATTTTCTAAATAATTATTTTCTAAACTATATGGGTTAAATTGATTCTAAATAAAAATAGAAACTTTCCTTATTAGCAGGGCTAATAAAACTCTTTGCCCATGCTCATGCAGCCTCACTGTTTTACCAGACAGCCTCATGACTCACATTTTTTAAAGCTCTTTATTCATGAATGTATTTTTTCATTTAGCATGTAGGAAAAAATGGATGAGCTACCTATGATAGCATGAAGTATTCAAGCATGTTCTGCATAATCCAGTTTTTCTTATAAGTTTCCAGTACAGCTCTCTCCCATTTGAATACTGAACAAAATAATTATAAACCTTGTCCCTGCTAGGACCCCTGAAAAGTACCAGCATGACTATTCAGATGGTGTTGGAACCAGGTGCAATTTGGTTTAGTATAAAATTTGTCCAAAGAAGGTAAAAAAGACCCCCCCCCCCCCAGCCCTGTAAGTATGTGGTCTTAAGAAATGCACACAGCTGCAGGAAAGAACTGCCAATTAATATAATTTACAACAGGTTTCTAAAACTTGACTTAGATTGTGAGTTGAATAGTGGGGGAAAACTCAGAAGGGAATGGTGGAGAAGTTCAGGCAAAGGATGCTGTGTGGCAGGGAAAAATTGGGTAAGCAACATCTGGAAACTTAACTTGAAAGAGGAAACAACCAAAATTGCAATGAGTAAGAGAGAATCCAGACTACAATAGATTGGAAAAGAACAGAAGAAGCCAAGGGGAGACCTTTGTGGTAATATGTCACACAGCAGGACGCAAACAGGATTGTTCCTTTTGACTCAGAAAGTTCTATCACTTTCTCTGATACCTGAGTCAGTAGTTTGCCATGTTGTGCTCGTTGCAGGGTCTGAGGTTATTTAATAGAGATTTGTTCCCAAAAGCGGGGAGTGAGTAAACTCAGCTACTTTCTTCACAGTTCTGATACCTGTGATTGCCTTGTGGCTGCAAAAGTTCTTTGCTTGCATGAGTATTGAGGTGCTTTTATAATCACCTCACTAAATTGTGTGTTTAACTACTGTGTGATATGCCTCTAGAGGAGCATCTTTCCTCGTATACACCTCATATATCGCAAGATAAATACTTTTTGTGGCAGGTTGCTCATAAGTCATGTTATCATCACCTTTGCCAGTCATATGGAGCCAATCACAGCTTTCCCTGTTCATTGCAAAAGAATGCAGAGCAACCCATTCAAAGCAGCCTGTGAACACTTGCTTTAACTGTTACCAGTTGCTTTTCTTGCTCATCCCTTGTTAGTTCCTGATGGATGCTCTGGTCCAGGCTCACTGCAGTGGAACTGTGTGTGTCTCTCAGCACAGGCTGGATGTGGGCACTGACGATGCTGGACAACTCAGGGAACATGTGCATGAGGAAACCACCAGAGGTGTGATGACTAATTTGCTTATTCTTTCTCATTAAAATTGGCTCTTCATTTTAGATTAGTTTTTTTTTTTTTCCCAGCTGACACAAACTTGAGGAATCTGTCATTTCTCATGAGAGAAAATTGAGTGGCACAAAATTCTGACATACTGTGGCTCTGCTTATACTTTGACCAGAACATCAAATATTCTTACAAGAAGAGGAAATCACCATTTGACAATGTGGAAACAAAGGAAATTAATCTTCACTAGACTAGTTAGGTAATTTGCAGCTGCCGTGATATTATAGAACAACTAATTTATCTTTGCACCTGCCAAGGTGAAAGCATTTTACCTTTCCAATCTACAAGCTAGGGTCCTGGCAGCAGAAGTGCATAGGGCTTTGGAGACAGGAGAAAAAAAAAATAACCACCTGAATTTATTTTTTACAAGAAATGACAAATACAGCCTATTTTTGTTCCCCAGAACATGCTATATCTGGGGGGAGGAGGTGCGTCCTTGTGTCTCACCTAAGAAAACCAACCTTCTTTTCCAGGGTTTTTTTTTTATTTCGGAGTGTGAAAGCATTCTGTAGCTTTTTGTCCAGTTGAGTCTTTTAGATTGGATACATGGCTGGAATTTATCTTTGTTTGGTTGGTTTCTTGTTTATTCAAATAAAGCAGCTGCAACTCAAGTGGAGCATTTGGGCTCTACCATAGTATAGAGGGCAACATGATAAAAATCTAGCTCAGGTTCATTTTCCAGCAGATACTTAATATCCATCCCTGTGATCCTAACCCGTGGATGTTTTCTGAAATGCCTGCATTCCCTTGTTATCACCAAGCCTAGTCTGTTTTCTCTGGACAGGCTGCTCCTTCTCAAAGCACAAACAGAGAGTTTAACAGAGCACCGACTGGATCTGTGCTAGAAACCTGTGCACTGCCATGAATCTCTGATGGGTAAAGCAATGTCTATACTTACACATCTTCAGAAAAGACATCATTGTACTTGTAGCATGTTAGACTAGAGTCCCACTGGTTCCATGCAGTGCTTTCTAGGGGGTGGGTTATGTTCCTTTGCTTCTTCACTGTTATATCTACTTACCACTAATTTTGACGAAGAGAGGGAAAAAGGTCTATAGGTGATTCTTCTAAGGTCTGTATGGGTTTGGTATTGTTGGAAATGCACATTGGTGCAGCTGTCAGAGAATCGCAGTATGGAACCGTATTTCATATTTCTCTGGACGTTTTTTCTACTTCTATTGAAATTTCTTATGTTTATTGCTTACTGTACCTTCCACTACATGAAGATCCTTAAACTCAGAAAATTTTATGCAGAAGTGTACACTGAAACTACACCTCACTGTCAGTTGTTATTTTAGTACCCCTGGGTTTTCCTGCAATCAGAAAAGAGGTAAGGGCTCAGAACAACTTTCAGAGTATTTTAGGATCTATGAACATGTCTTGTGTTATTCTTCTAAGAGAGATTCAGCACTGAGAAATTCATGCCTTTAACTGAATATCATATGCAACTCATAACTTGCATATTTTCAAAGTCATGCAATTTTTGTTTCCTCCCATAGTGCCTTCTGTCCTGGACTATTCCTATAACTAATACAATTATGCTTCATAAAAAAAAAAATCCACTTTTTAATTATAACTTAGGCTTGAAAGAATCTATATATTTTGGTATTCAAATTCAAGAAAGAAGTATCAATTAGTTTTTGGTGAAAGGTGAAGGTGATTGGGTTTGTGCTATAAATTTATAGGATTATAAATTTATAGTATTGCCATCAGAAGTCCTAGGGATCTTTGGAAAACAAGGTCATCCTGTGGAAAATTGCTTATTAATGTAGAATTTAGACTCAGAAGTTACTCTCTTCTAGATAGCTGAAATTGGGTGTTACTTGGTCTCATCTGCCTTCTTCACTCTCCAGATTAATTTTCCCAGCTGTTTCCTCAGGCATGTGAGTTATGTGTGTGTCTGTCTTCCTGTTTAGCAGTGAATAGCTCTTTTCTCATCATGTCAATCCTATGCTTCTGGTTGGGGGAAAACAATCAGGAACATCTTATACTGGAATAATGTCTCTTATACTGGAATAATGTCTCATGCAGATTCCACTCTTAGGCAGACAGCAGAGAAAGTGCTGCATTTGATTTTTTGTGTTTGCACATTTTTCTGTGCTCAACTAATTTTGGTATTGGTTTGGGGTTTATTTAGGTGTTCTTAGTCGTGAGTAGCAGATATTCTAGAAATCTTCTGGCTAAATTGTAAACAGAGCAATTTTTGCAGGGAGGGCAGAGGAGGATGGGTGGCTTGCAGTGAGAGGAATGGAAAATGCAGAGCAGTTCTCCCAGGCAAACTAGCAGAAGGCACCAGAGTAGATCTGGCTGTTTCTGGATTGCAGGACGTGGGCACAGGCTCCACTAGGTGGCACGTTTTCGGGGACTCGGTGACGTGGTGTTGACAACACATCAATGAAACTGGATGGACCTTTTCTTCTTTAATCACTATATAGCATGTGCTGTGTACTTTTACAAGCCGTAAATCCTGCTCTCAGAGCGAACGTTATTCATCCCGTATTTCCTTCCCTGCAACGGAGGTGCCTTTTCAGAGCAGCCACGCATTCAGAATGTGTTCCTATGCTCTGGACTGTAGTATGCTATCCAAGTGCAAAAGTCAGCTATTTTAATATCTGTAATGCAAACCTCCTTTGCTTTACAGTCTTCTGAGGCTTCACAGAACTTTAGCAATGCTCCATTTTAGCTTTCCTTCATTTGGAATCTCTTTGAAACAAAGGGCATATGCAGTATAGGATAAAGAGATACAACAATGGTTCTTGGTTTGTTTTCCCCTCAGAGTTTTTAAAAATAGAATCACAGAACCGTAGAATAGAATCATAGATTGGAATCATAGATTGGAAAAGACCCTTAAGATCATTAAGTTGAAACATTAAAACTACCAAGTCCACCACAAATAGTCCTTTCATTCTCCTTTATCATTAGGTCATTCAGTATATTGCATGGGAATTATTTTTTATATCACATCAAGTTAAGTTTTCAAATTTTAAAGAGAATGAATATTTTTTTTTACTAACTTATAAAGGTAAGAAATTTGAGGCTTACTATTTGTAAACTAATCTGAGTAGAACTACTTGGCCTTAAGTATCTTCTTGAATCAAATCTCAGTGCTAAAGTGTCCTACCATCTTAAATATCAACCTATATTCCACTATATTGTTTTGAATATTTATATTAAAAAAATCAAATGGAATGATCCATGATATAAGAATGTAATTAAATAATTACCTTATGCATCTTTTTAGGGAGTTCTGCCTCACTGCAATTGTTGATCAGATAACTGGGCAGTAAGTTTTGTTAAGCAGGTTAGCTGATGGGTGGTCTCAAGGATATTAATATTAAAAGATAAAATCAAAGTATAGAAGCAGATAGAATGAAATCAGTTAACCTCCCACTATGTTTAGAGAAGGATTCTGTTTCAGTAGAGGCTGACTTTTTAAAGACCGTGACAGCTTTTGGATATCTCAGCGGGCAAATATTTTGTGGGCATAGGTATGACAGACTCCCACAGATGTTTGGAGAAGCCTTCTGCTTCACCTGGGGTTTTGTGTTAAACTTTCTGAGAAGTGTGGTCAGGTGTGCCAGCACAAATGAATAATTACCTCAAACTTTTTTTCCGTAAGTCACGCATTTGTGCTCTGGGGAATCTGCAGTGTGGAGTGGCACAGGCTTCTGCAAAGAACAGGGTTTGTTTTCGGGTAAAGAGAGGTTGTGCAACAAAATATGTCTGTGAGTGGTGGATGTTCATATAGAACTGAGGATACATTAATGGTTGAGATAGCTCAGAGAAAGAAGTAGCTATTGGATAATACCAATCATGTTTTTCCACACCTGTTGAGCACTATTTTGGTGTATATTTTTCAGACTTAGAAGCTGTTCTTCAGAATCTATATTCAGAGTCTTCCAGTAACAGAAGTGGTTTCTTTCAGGGCTGACTAGTCAGCTTAAAAAATCATATTCAGATTCATTGTGCCAGCTTTAGCTTTGCTTCCTTTCCTGTAAGATGTAACTAATATTCATTATATATTTAGAGAATTTATTGGCCCTTTCGAAGTTATCTGAAACTTTGGGTAGAAGGTGACATAAAGGTATAAATTTTGAGTGTCAATATTTAATTTTAGAATATAAAGTTTGGCCCAGAACTTTTAGCCAAGTGCCAAGAAGAAAAAGAAGAGAGACAGAATAGTTTTGATGTCAATGCTGTTGAGGAATGCTGTTTATTTCTGGTACCAACATCAGATTTTATGCGCAGAAGGCAGTGTTGACTTGCTATTAATTTATCTGAATAAAGCATCTGTACAGCAGCTGTAGTAGCTATTGAAATGTAATTAGTTAAATCTTAATTTTCTCCTGTAGCTGAGATTTAGGTTTGTTGGCCAGTGACACTGCAAATACTGTAGCATTGGAAAGATTTTGAGAACTCTTGTCACTTGCTCTTGCAAGAGACTTGAAATTCACAGAGGTTTTGTCTTTTTGCTTCTGGAATCTGGAACAACAGTCGCATTTTTAAGTGATGAAGGGTATTTCTGACAGCTCCAAGACCATCAAGTGTGAATCCCTTTCCCGACTAGTAGCCTAAATTGTTACAATAATCTGTTGTATTCTGAGTTATTGCCTAATTATTTATTTTAAGATAGTTGATGTTAAATACATAATCATCAGAACATCATTTTGCTACAGGGTAAGCATAAAGACTGTGGAAATGCAAAATACAAGTTGTAGATTTCATTTTTCGTATATCAGTGAACTTTTGAGAGGAAAAGCTGGCTCAGAGCAGCTCTTGCATTATTTCTTATGTGAGTGATTTGATAACTGTCTCAAAAAGCATATAAATCTTAATGTTTTCAAAATAGTAAAAGCCTTCAAATTCCTGCTGTATCATTCAGAATGGAATGGAATCAGAGAATGAATCATAGAATGGCTTGGATTGGAAAGGACCTTAAAGATCATCCAGTTCCAACTTCACTGCCATGAACAGGGACACCTTCCACTAGATCAGGTTGTTCAAAGCCCCATCCAACTTGGCCTTGAGCACTTCCAGGGATGGGGCATCCACAACTTATCTAGTGCCTCACCACCCTCACAGTCCAGAATGCTTTCATAATGTCTAATCTAAACCTGCTTTCTCTTTCAGCTTGAAACCATAAATGGTTCCTGATTATTGCAAGTCTAAGGCTGCAGCCAGTTTCTGTAATTTTCATTCCTGTGGACAAAATTTTTGGTTTAATATTTTCCTGAAGTATGAGTATGTATTCTTGATTTGTTCTACTAGTTATTTTCATGATGGATCCACGTTTTTACACAGCCTGAGATTAAGTAACTAATTTGCTAATGGGTTTGTGTCCACCTTTACCTGAAATGATTGACCACAGATGTATCATCATGCTTGGGTCTAATGAATTTTTTAATGAATGTAGCATTAGTACAGAAAGAGGCCTACAGGGTTCAGTAGTTTAGTGAAGATTGTTGGCCAGGCATCAAGAGAATTTAAATTTTATTCTTAGTCTTGAAATGTGATAAATCTGGCTATTGCTGGAAAAAAAAAGGTCCAAATGTGGTGAATATTGTGTCAGTTTGGGAGTACTTTTGTTTCACAATTGTTGCTTTCTTAAATATTTGTCTAACAAGAAACATTTCTTTCTTTGCCAAATGCCTTTCCTGCAATAGAGAACAGTCTGGAAAGGCTGAGACAGATCAGGATAAAGCGTTGGTGGCACACCTCTAGCAAAGGCAAGAGCTCTTGTGTCAAATTATCTTGCAAGGCAGGAATTGATCCAGAATTTATGTAATGTTAACTCAGAGCAGGAATGCAATGTTAGCTGAGGAAGTTGCAACATACCTTGACCGTTGCTAAATTAATTCTTCTTGTGGAATATTTAATTTGATGTACATTACCTTTTCTTCTCTTTGTGAGTGAGTTCAAAGTAATTCTGAAGATTTAAGATATTCTTAAGTGGTTGGAGTGAGTAATTTAATATTTTTATATGTTTAATTCAATTAATGTAGTTTAATAAGAGATATATAGTTAAATTAATGGTAAGAGCTGGGGCTATCCAGCCTGGAGAAGAGAAGGCTCGGGAGAGACCTGAGGGCACCTTCCAACACTTAAAGGGGACTACGAAAGAGCTGGAGAGGGACTTTTCACAAGACATGGCATAGTGGAACAAGGGGTAATGGCTTCAAACTGAAAGAGGGCAGGTTTAGATTAGATAAAAGGAAAAAATTACTGGCTGTGAGGGTGGTGAGGCACTGGAACAGGTTGCCCAGAGAAGCTATGGCTGCCTCATTCCTGGAAGTGTTCAAGACCAGGTTGGATGGGGCTCTGAGCACCCTGGTCTAGAGAAAGGTGTCCCTGCCCATGGCAGGGAGGTGAGAAGTAGATATCTTTAAGGTGCCTTCCAACCCAAACCATTCTATGGTTCTGTGATAATCAACCAAGTAATCAGTGCAGTACTTATTTGATATCATATTCAAGCTTAGCTTGATAGATAACATAACCAAAAGAGAAATTTCCAATCTAATGGATGAATACAATTCTAAAAATCTGGTTTCTTGTTAAATACAAGATTCACTTTCTGAGAATGTCCATCAGTATCTACCTAATCACTTCTGCAAGTAGATTGCCATAATATTTGCAAAAAATAGTTGAATTTCCTGTGCATAAATACAGTAAATCCATTAGACATTTAAGATTTTAGGTATAATGTTCTTCCACAGATTAATCTCAGTGTATTCCTGTCTATTTACTGATGTATTTTCTCTTCTAAAGATAGCGTTCATTGACTGGGGTCATGCATGTTAGAATAGAAATCCAGGCTATCTGATCTGTTGGTTTCCAGTTCCACCATCTTTTTTACTATTCTCTCCTGTCTTTTTCACTTTGTTCATGAATGAGGACCTCAGGAAGAGCTAGGAAGAATCTCTTCTGAAATAAACAGGAGAGAATTTAATACAGTAATAATAACAACAATTACCAAAAAAAATATAGAAAGACAAGTTAGAAAGAGGAGCCTTCTCCTGATAACTTTTCCATGGTCAGAAGAAAATGCAGGGCTAGTCTTGCTTTGCATTCTTTCCTAGAAGTTTCAAAAGCTATTACAAAAGTTACTCAAACTCTTATATTTCTGAGAAGATCTGTCTTGTTTCCAGGGTAGATAGAGTAGGAATTATCTTTGTACTCAAAATTTATCTTTTGTAGCTGGATAAAATTAATCAAATCAAGTAACCTGTGAAAATCAGCCAGTTTTTCACTGTTGCAATAACCAGCTCGGTTATGATTTGCAGAGAGCAAACCTACTTAGTGGTCTAAGTTGTTTTAGGATGTGGACTTCAGTGTTTCATGGATGCAAAATGCTAAATTATGGAGTGTATAAAGACTTATTTTCACATTTTCTTTCCATACTTAAAAACCATCTGTTTGTTTTTCAACTTGGGAATATGAGTTTCATTCACAAAGTCTCTTCTGTTGCCATGACAGGGGTGAGTTTCAAAGTCTTACTTTTACTTCATATATATTCCACATGTATTGTTAATGAAGTAAAATTGGGTAATAACATTTATCAATTTATTTTGAGATTTGAATTAATGATGTGGAAATGTTGATCTTTTCCTTATATTTGCTCTGGTTTGATTTTACTCTTTTTTGTGTTGAAATGACACAAGTATTAATTACAAAAAAAAAAAAAGTAAATTGTCACAACCAAATTAAAGCCTTGTTTTGATTAAGAAATAATGTGTGTGTGAATTGTAGCACTTGCTGCTCTGCGTTCCGAGCCTGACATTGCTTTCTCCACTAGCTGAGACTCCAATATTTAAAATGCTCCTTTTATTTTTTTTTCATACATAAAAATGTACCTCCAGCCCATCAAACCATTTCCTTGGGAAGTTGTGGTTCATGACAGCATGACCAAGTTAGTGTTCTAACCTGGAAATGAAAGGAAAGCAGAAGCTGAGCTGTTTGAGAAACACTGGCACAGCAAGGGATTACCCTGTCTCATTTTCCCCAAACCACATTTTTCTGGAATTACGCTTCCAGCGAGAGTCCCCACCCAGGCAGTCCTTCTCCCAGATGAGGTAAAGGAAGCCACAAAATGCTCCTTTTATGAGCTGTGTTAGGCTTCTCTGAGCTGGAAGCCTCTCTTCATTACATCACACCTGGCCGTATTTCAGAGATTAATGAACGGCATCTTGTCAGGTTTAATATATCGCAGTGCTTGGGTTCACACTGAAGATGTAATCATAAATTCCCTGAGCTGTGAACTACACCTTAAGGACTTGCAGGGAGTTCTAAGAAGGCAAGAAAAAGAAATGACTGTAAACTACAGAGTGTGCCAGTTTTGAGAGAAACCTGCAGATTTTCTAGGACATTAGGTTTCAAAAGAAGGATTACACACAGACTAAACAGAGTAGAAGTCATAAAAATTTAAAGACATCACAAAAATAAGATCCTTTTTAGGTATGACAGAATACTAAAGGAAATTTATACTGAATTATACCACCCAAGCAGACCCATTAATTAACGTAATGAGAAAATATGTTCCATTTCCATGGACCCAAGCACGTCAGGAAGCATTTGACACTTTTAGAAGGGGGAGAGGTGAAAGCATGCACTTCACTGCTCTTGAAATTCTCAGGTTTTAGCTTATCTATTCACATTCATGTTTGGGCTGCTGAGGCATTAGGATATGTACTAATCAAGAGAGAGAAAGAAAAACCTACTGCAAGTGACCGATATGCCTAAAAAAATGTAAACACATTTGTGCTGAATAACTCTTAAAGTTCTATATTGTATCCTGAACATTGGAGAGATTGTCATGTCATATCATAGGAAGGCAGGAATGAAAAGAATCTTTTTACTGTCAAGATATGATTCTGAAAATATTATGTATGTGAAATTTTAAAATCCATAAGCAGATGCTCAGTGTTCATTCCAACAGCTTACACTTGTAAAGCTGGCAAGTAGGGCACTTTGCAGGAAATAAAAGCCAGACTTTCAAGGTTGTTTAGGCATCATTTTTCTATGCAAAGGATTTTAAAAATCAGGTTCTAATTCCTTTTCTCAGAGTTTTATTCCATTCCTGTTATTCAAATATTCCCCTGCATATTGCTTGGAAACACTTATGGTCATTCCTTGGTAGAAGCAAGCTGAAAAAATCAGTTCGAGCCTTAATATTTTTTTAGCTTATGAAACCCCCCTGGTCTATGTTCTTTCATTTCTTATCTGTGGTGTAATGGCTGGTTGATGTTGAGAATGGGACATTGAAGATAGCATCTTCTGCAATGTGTCTTGTAATTTTTCACTTTGAATAGCAACTCCCAGATGTTTTCACACCTATTTAGTTTTTGATAGATGGGACTACCCCCTCCAGATGTATTCTTAGACTTAATACGTTGAACCGTCTACATTTCTGAGGCATCACTTTAATATATTTTAATAAATGTGTATTTTGTACATATATAGCTGATGCTTAAGGATTCTCTAGCTTACAAATAAGTATAATTTTTATGCATGCAAAATTTTAAGAGTTAAATACACTAGTGTGCGTAAGTGTGCACATCCGATACAGCACATCATTGATTTTTTGGATTAAACTTAGTTTCTTTTCACTTGGTGGCAGGATTTGGGCCTGCAGATCCCTTTTCTCTTTTGTGCTAAGCAGCTTAACATGCTATGTGTGCAAAACTGTGCTGTAGCCAAAATAATACTTGAAATATTTCGTCACCAAGAATCAATGGAAAGAAGGCCAAACCTTATGCTTTTGTGACCACATAAAAAGCAGGAGGTAAGTAGTAATAGCTAACCTATCTGTGTGGTTGAAATGCAATGTAGCAGTTGATTTATAATAGGAATATAGGCAGAAGATGAAGGAGAATTTTACATTTAATTGAAATTTGTGCAAATGTTTTACATGGGCAAAATCCAGTTTATTTACTTCAAACATTATCCTATAATGCACTGTCATTTTATAGGAATGCTGAGCAGTATCCTGATTATGTTAATCTAAATATTTGCAATGCAGAGAATATTAATTTGTTTAAAGTTTCTTGTCTCTTATCGTTGCTGTGGAAAGTTTATCAGCATTATCTATTTCTGAGGAAAAACTTACTGAGGACAATGTGCTAATAATCCCTTTATAGATAATTAATAGAAAGCTCTTTCTGAGCAGGCAGCTTTCAAAACAGGCAGAGGACGAAATCTCATTTGCTTCTTTTTGCTCTTTATAAAAAGGTTCGTATGAATTATTAATTCATCTCTATTAATTTGAGTGATCATTTTCTGATCTCTGGAAGGTTCTACTTAAGTGAGTAACGATACTAAAGATGAGCCTTCTGCTGTGCCTGTGCTGCAGCTATCAGTGGCTGCAGCAGCCAGAATACATTTTGGAATTAGGTGCCTGTAAGCACTTTAGGATACAGGTCACAGTTAAAATAGTCATGCAGAGCTTCACAGGCTTACCTGGGATGTCTCTTTGCTGCCCTACACTTCCTGATGCCACCACTGGACTACTACTCATACTTCAGCTGACTCAAAACTGTGTCCCAGACCTCTGTTCAACTCTGTAGTCACTCAAAACTTCGGCCGAGACTTGTCTTCACTTTCATTTCCTTTTATAATATAGAAAACACTTCAGCACATTCTGTTTCCTCTTCAAAAGATGTATGAAAGGATTCATATAAGCCTGTGGGGTTTTAATATCTCATTGCCATAATCTGGCAAATCTTTTGTTTTGAGTTTTTCATCGAGGTATTTATTTGTCAGGGGACTGAAGCTCAAAACTCACAGTGATAGCCACATGCTCCACTGAAGCCCATTGCCGTCTGAACTTGAGCTCCTAAAGTCTCTGTTCAGCTTCATCAGATTTTAATCTCTCGGTGGGTTGGTGTGCTGGCATCACTGAAAGCACAGGCAGAGCTCCTGTGGCCATCCACAGACCTGGATCTACTCTGTGACTTTCTTCTGGCAGGTGAATTTTGAAAACCAAAAATTTCTAGCTCTCAGGTGGTAATTTTTTATGTTGGCACTGTTTTCTTAGCAGTTCATGTGATGGCTTTGTGCTTTTTCTGCTTAGTCTTCTCTGCCCTGTAAATCAGAGTTACAGAATAGTCTGGGTTGGGAGAGACCTTCAAAGGCCATCCAGTCCAACCGCCCTGCAATGAGCAGAGATGTCTTCAACTGCATCAGGCTGCTCAGAGCCCTGTCCAGCCTTGAATATTTCCAGAGCTAGGGCATTCACAACATCTCCAGGTAACCTGTGCCAGTGTTTCACCACCCTTTCTGTAAAAAACTTCTTCCTTATATCTCGTCTAAATCGACCCTCCTTCAGTTTGAAACCAATCCCCTTGTCCTATCACAATAGGCCCTGCTCATCAGTTTGTTCCCATCTTTCTTGCAAGTCCCCTTTAAGTACTCAAAGACTCCAGTAGGGTCTCCCTAGAGCCTTCTCTTTTCCAGTCTGAGCAACCCCAGCTCTCTCAGCCTTTCCTCACAGGAGGGGTGCTCCATCCCTCTAATCATGTTTGTGTCCCTCCTCTGGACCTGCTCCAGCAGGTCCATGTCTTTCCTGTGCTGGGGTCCCCAGAGCTGGATGCAGCACTGCAGGTGGGGTCTCACCAGAGTGGAGGAGATGCTCTGCCTGTGGTATAAAATGGGACTTTTATAATTTGTGAAACAGTAGTAATTAAAAAAATCTCTGATTATTCCCTATAAACAAACACTTTGGGTTTTGTTCCTTAATTCTTTTACAAAACTTCTTGGAGATTTCAGAGATGCTCTGCCCCAGTGAGGGGTAAGTGAAGAAGCGTGGAAGAGGCAGCATTGTCAGTGCTGCCTGTTGCAAACAGACCACTTGGAAAAGCAGAGCGTAGAGGCAGAAAAGGGAGTTTGACTCACCTAGAAGGAGGCACTGGGGTACTTGGTCCTGCTTCCTCAAGTGTGTATATCTAAATTGTTTAGCAGGACTAATTTAGTGGGCTAATTTACACTTTCAAATAAGCTTTCTAGGCCAGAAGATTCTGACGCTGCTCTTCCCTCTCTTCTTTTGATCCACTGCTTTTTATCACTTCTGACTTCACTTGGATTCAACCAGAAAAACTGCAGTCAAAACAATTTCTTGGGAAGTAACCAGAAGTTAGATCCACCTCTTTGTGAATCGTAGTGGTGTTCTTATCATTCAACTGGCACCACCACCCATGAAGTTAATTGAGGTGCTGACGATGACTAACTTTTCAGGATTCTCCAAGGTCTCAAGCAAGCTTTGGCAGTTCTATGTCTTATCCTGCATTGCTTTTAGAAGGAGATAATTATCTATCTCCATACTGTTCGGGTACTTCTGAGCATATATGCCAGCCAGAAAAAAAAATTATCCATATTTAAAGAAACATAGTGAGTTCAGGTGCCAGGATATTCAAGCAGTACTGGAAATTGGGTAGATGATGTTGTTCTTTGGGACTCAGAAGGGTTTACAGGCCTGGGACACACTTTGGGTAGCCATCAACAGCATGTAGCTTGAAAACTGCTGTCTTTTGGAGGAAAAAATGGTCCTAAACACAACAAACCAAACCAAACCAAACCAATCTTGTCTAATCAGTGTTTAAGAGACATCAACATCAAGGCTGTGGGTTCAATCTCCACAGGGGCCTTTTCCTGAAGAGCTGGACTCGATGGTCCTTGTGGGTCCAACTCAGAATATTCTGTGAATATTCAGAGAATTCTATCTAGGGTAATTTCGAGTGAATCTGCAGTCTCAGCAGCCACTGCTGCCCGAGTATTATGTGAGGGATTTAATTTCCAGGCTAATAGAAGATGTGAAGAATTTGCAAGACTGTAAGCTTAGAAAATATTAAAATGCAGTTTATCTGCATACTGAAAATCTGATAATTCCATAGAAGTTCCATCAGAAACAAAAAGCTGTAATTATAAATGCAAAGTAAATATGATTGTAGTAATTTACAGGGGCCTCCTAGACATGAATTAATCTTACTACTAAGGTATTTAAATAAGAAAACCCAGAAAGTGCCAGACAGCTGTATTCTTTGGAATAATTTTAATAAGCTAGCATGGTAATGAGTTTACTGGTTGCATCCTGTTGCCCATACTGAAGTCCGTGCAACTCAGACACTTCACTATAATATTTTTCTTGCAGAAGCATCTTAAAAACTGCCTATTGTTTTACCTTTTCACTGCTTGTTTGCATCGATCTAGAACCGAATAGCTGTGAGTAAGTGCAGAAATGATGCATGAGGTATTAGCATGTGTGTGTGGCTGCAGGTTTCTGTTACAGATATAATAAGCAAGAGGTATATGTATATATATATATAAAATATATGTAGGCTGCACAGCTATACATCTTGGAAACCTCAGGGTTAGGCTGACATAAGTGCCTTCTGATGGCTTGCTAGCTAAGATCTAGCACGAGGCTCTCTGGGGATGAATTTCTTAAAAAAATAAAAGTGGGTTCGGCCACATTTATTTGATATTACATTCATAGGTGTAAAATAGCAGTTTATAGTTTCACTTGTCCATTTCCCTTGCTCTGGACCTGCCTCCCTGATCAAGAAATTCAATAGCTATTAAAAGCTGCAGCTGTACTAACAGTCTTATGCTTTATAGGAGGCATTTTGCAGCTATTACTTTAGAGCAGGCGTTCTGTGCCAGTACAGATGTTACGTCCACCTTTTTCATAAGCACTTTATCTGCACCATGGGCATTGCATTTCTAATGTTTGCCTCAAATTGCTAAACATGCTCCGTAGCTGTAATTTATTTGGGCTGGTGTAGTTTAAAGGCCTGAAAGCTGTGTCTGCACCTGTTCTATTCATCCGACCAGGAAAGCACGAATTCCACTGCAGGAGGGTTTGTGGAGTTTGGATCTCTTCTTTATAAATCTCCTGAACCAAAGGCAGCCATTTGATTCACGTGTATGTCCCCTTTCCCTGAAGTGGAAATAGCTTGCAAATATATCACAGAATCCCAATTTTCTGATAATGAAAGGAGAACACACCTCTTGTTCTAATGAAGGACAGGCACACAACTCCTACATTCCTTCCCTCAGTCTATCTCTGAGTAATCAAAGGTACTGAAACACAGTTGTACACAGTGTGTACAACTGGAGCAAACTGTACTAGGATAATGACACCAGTTTCATTGTGGGACAATGTGACAGGCACTTCTGAGTGAAATGTATTTAAAGTGATATAAAATGAGTGAAAAGGAAAAGTCACTGCTTAGTCCGATTCACCTCCTGGCAACAGTGATATCAGTGAATTTGTGCTAATGGAAGATAAGCAACAGTTGAAGATGACTGAAGCATTGACAATATCTGAAATTTTGAATATTGAATGTTGAACCAGAGTAAGAGCCATTCATTCAACTGTTTTAGCCCAAAATTTTGGAATTCACGCAAAATCCAGGAGTAGTCCTAGCTCTGAAAGACAAAAAAATAAACAAAAAAAGAACTTAAAAAACTCCCAGAAACCACCCCAAACCAAGCAAACAAGGAAACCACTGTTGAGTGAGGTTTTCCAAACCAAAGCTATGTCCCACTTTGCCCAGTTCTGCCAGAGACATATGTCATCCGTAGAAATGTCATCAAATATGACTCAAACCAACCCTTCCCCCAAAATAAATAAATCCAACCACATAGACCGAAATGATTCTTTGGCATCCTAAAGATTCTACCCTACTTACTTGTGGTGCATTTTTAATTTACAGTTAAACCAGGGGCTGATCCATTACTTAGCGTTTTCATTAAAGTAAAACAGAAAAAAAAAAAGCACTTGTGCCATAATGAGTCTCATGAAACACTTATAAATATGTAGTGAATTTAGTGCAATAGAATGGAGAAGCAGCATCTCTATAAGAAAACAAAAAAAAGAACCAAGGACTTAAGGAACAGAGCTGTATGTTGAAATAAAGAGAAGGCAATAAAAGGACAGAAGATTGTCCAAAGTATATGTTTTGGGAATAGTGATTAAATACTTAATCAAATGTATGAGTAGTAACAGTATTACTAAAATGAAATGCTCCTGAATTGTGCATTTAGGCTTTAGATTCCTTTTGAAAGTTCTGATGGCTTTTGGCAAACCACCCAAGCCTTGTTCAAGAGGCCAAGGACACCTCCTTTGGTAAATTCAAAAGCAGATTCAGAATTTGGCCCTTCAGGTTTAGAATACCATCAGAAGCTCTAGGTAGAATTACAGTCCTGCTGTACACAGCTGAGTGTATACAATTCTCTAAGTAAAATTCACGTCTTATGTGTTGTAAAAGGAATGAAAGGTAGCTGTTAATTCCAAGGCTTATAAATATGTCAGTGGGTTTTCATAATGTCTTAATAAATTACAAGAACAAGCTCAGTGACTCATGATGTCACCAGAACTACACGCTGCACTGTATTTATTGTAGTTATGTACAAAGCTCACAGAATTCTTTTCACTCTGTACATGAATATATAGGTCCCACTAAAAAACCAAAACAATCCTCCATGGATTTCTTGATTATTTATTTGCCATCTTTCAGCTGTTTTCTTGTTCCGAGCACTTCTTCAAATGAAGAAAATTTTCAACAAAATGTGTTTAAAAACCATTGCTGCAACTGCTGTATTTATTCATTGAAAAGCTGAAGTAAAATACAGTTTCCAAATATCCTCAAATTTGGGTGAAGTTCAAATTTTCCTTGGACCCTAGTTCTCTGGCTGGCCACCAGCCCATATCACTAATGGTATAGCTAGCTGAAAAATGGAAAAACAATTTCATGAAAATTTCAAGATTATTTTGGCTTCGACCTGAAACGTAGAGATAGCATCAATATTGTAGAGTTGGTAATGCTTCATTCTTTAGTTTAAGAAATAAACACAGGACAGGCTAAAGGCTTTAGGGAAGTTAAATGTGGAAGACTAATTCAACAGCATTTCACACCACCAAAGTAAACTTAGTGTGTGAAGAAGCCCTTGGCTCTTTAGTGCTCCCTGTCCCACCTGGTTTTTGCTGTCCCAGATGCAAGTGTAGTTTGTATTTAAGTGTTGTGATTAATTGTTCTCTTGTATCATAAAACACAGTGGGTTGATCTATGGAGCTGGCTCTGCTCCCTTGTGTATGCTCAGGTGTTGAGTTCAATGGAACAGAACCTGTTACTTAGGATGGGGAGAAAAGGAAAGAATTCCACACTGCATCCATGTTTTATGGCCCTCATTTAAACCACTGGAAATGGCACCTCTGAAGTTTACATAAGTTGATTCGATGGTGTGCTTTTCTGAAGAAATGAAATAAACAACAAATAAATGACCACAATGTTTCTCCCACTGTTGCCGAACTAATTCTCCAAGGTATCTGTACTTCCAAAGCCTGTGCATGAAATCCCCTTCTTCCAGCTGCACGTTCACTCACATACTGCTTGCAATGCAACAGGTATCTTTTCAATATGGATGTCTTAATTTCCTGTCCAGGAAACCCCATTCCAAACTTCCCACTCCAAAAATAATAGCAGTGTTCAGTCATATTTTACGAAAGCATCTTAGAATTTATATAAATAAAACTAGTGTACATTTCAAAGAATATATAAAATGCTGGCATTTTGCTTTTACTGCAAAGATCAAAGAGCCGATTAAAATTAAAATTTCATGAACTTTAAATTATGCATTTAGTCATAAAAAAATATTAAACCAAAAAAAAATTTAAAGCAGCAGGTGTACCTTATATCGTAAGATAAAGTTTAATATGTTTTATTAGCTTAAGGGACACAGAATAACTATCTAATCAGAACTTCAGGCATGCATTTACATAAATATATTAAATTAAGAAAAGCAATTATACACTTAAACATCCTTTTGTCTAAAAAAATCATTAAATCCACAGATTAACAATAAATCCAACTCTATGTATTTATCACTTCCAGATACAACTGTTCCATTTCTCAGATATTACACAAATACATTTGTTAGAATTTATATGCATTATACATATATTATATATTACATAATAGTGTGTATACATACATGGTGTTCAATAATATAATAATAATTTGTAGTTTTTATAGCACTTTTCATTTGAAGAGCTCAAAGCGCTTTACAAGGATTGATTTCACTAATTTTCGGATGGAGAGTGGAGGCACAAAGATGCAATTATTTCAGGTTATATAGAGTTTGTGAGAGACAGCAACTGAATTCTCTTGGTGTGAACTTCAGTCCTGCTGTCTCCCTAAAAAGAAATGCACATATAGCATATGGAGTCTATGTAGGTAGACTTGCAAAGACTTGTAAGGTCTCAAACCAAGAAAGCACTTAATTATATTAATAATGTTAAGCACATGACTTCAGTGAGGCTCATATGCTTAAAATTACTTGTGTGCTCCCAGCTACATCGGTGCCTGTATATGCTTAGTAGTATAATTCAGTTTATAGAAGATGCTTAAACCTAGTTTGAGTGATATTTTCTATGCTATTTTCCCACATTTCAAATGTACATACAGTACCTGACAGCTACTATGAAATAAAACGAGTTGAACAGGGGAATGCCACAGCAGTAATGTTCTCAAGTGACAGAAGTTTGTTATTTCCTTTTCTGCTCGGCTCCCATTACAATCTAATTGTTCTCAAAGGGGAATTGAAGTTTTAATTCTGCAGTATATTTTGTGGGGGACAGCTAATAGCATTTCTGGATAATTCACAGGGTAGGGTTACTGCTTCTGGTACTAATGGAGACCACTACAAGCTACATCTGGTGACTTAATAGCAGGTGGTTTCTGGTCTCAGCATATCTTGATATGAATTAAGTTCATTCTGCACACCAGTTTTGACTGCCTAGAACATTTTCTTTTTAGCAGCTCCTCCTAGGAACATTCAGAAAATGGGGTTGTTTGTTACTGCCTTGTGATGCAAAACACCCTTTTGTCCTACTGTAAAATGTATCCTACATAGAAAAAACCTGTCTCCAAACCAGCCAGCTCTCTCTCCCTTCTTTCCGAGAGTACTGTGAGCACAGCCATTGTGTATATTCACATGCTTTAGCTGATGCTGCCTTTTTAAAATTTCCTGGGAATTTAAGCAGTTTTTCACGTAAAATATCTTTTACTTCTTTACTTCATTGCAAAACGAAAATAAATAGGAAAATCTCATACACCATAAAAGGAACTTTACTATGTGATACACTGGACCCTCTTAGTAACGTGTAACAGTTAAGTTGGTTTTTATCAGTAGGAAAAAAACCTCTTCTCCAGTACTGCAGCTTGCTGTCTGTGCAATAATGTCTGACATTTTTGTTTATGGAAGCCTGTCTGTGTGCAGTAAACATAGGTAAAGACACACATTATTTGCATATAGGCCAGAATATTCAATGTTTGTGAATGTCTGTAGCATGGAATGATCACTAGACGATACCTTTTCAGTACTGAGAGCTCAGGGAAGCACTCGGCTTTCACATCAGCTGATTGCTGGAGACTCTTAAAAAGTATCAGGAAGTCAGGCAGGTTTTGTGTAAATGCTGGCAGTACCTAGAAGGAAACCCAAGAGGACTGGATATGCTCCGTAGGGCTTTCTGCAGGGCTGGATCTGCACTCTTATCCCACAAAACATTGGTCTAAAGCTGCGGATGCAGACACGGAGAGGTCATGTGTGCACTGATGTCTGAAGTTAAGATCTTCTGCCAGCTAAGTGGATATCTTTTAAGGACTTAGTCCTATAACTAATGAAGTCAACAGGAGATTATCAGTTGACATCAATGGGCTTGGAGTCAGGTCCTCAAAGATTAAAGTAATCCTGCACTAAGCTTTCAGGTGGCTTCTGCTGTTTCACACCTATATCCCAAAAAGTACGTGCCTTATTTCACAGAATTACTCAGTTGTTGAAAACAACAAACTTTTCAGCAAAACAGTCTTAAATTTTTTTCAATGTTTCTAAACCATTTTGTCCCAAAACTACTTAGGGAAATATTTATTTATCAGGTTTTTGTAACCAGAACCCAGATTGTTTGGTACAAATTTTCTGCAAATTTGAATTGAAATAAATTTAAAGGGGTGGCTGCATTTTTAATGAGAATGTTACTTTTTTTTTTTAAATTGACACAATATTAGTGAATTTTTAATATTGCAAAACGAAAATAATTAGTTTTTATACACTACTTGGCTTCCTTCTGGTTTTTTTCCAAGACAAAGGACACCTTTTAAGTTGGACAGAAGATCAAAATCCTATGATTCCTAATAAAACTGATACGCAGATAAGCTAAAGGATAGTAAATTAAAATGCATGAATGTCTTTTAAAGAATTTACATAATTAAGGAAAAATTATGGGGTCCCCAGAGGGTGTCCTTGGACTTGTTTTTTCCATGTAGAACTAATCTTATAAATGCCTATTTCATGGATGCAATTAGAATTATATGTATGAATACTCATTTTCACCATAGTGCAATTTTACACCTGTGGAATTACTTGTTCATATTTTCAGAATCTCTATTTTGCATAATTTTACAGGAAAAGGTCCTTGTTTCTCAACCCAAATTAGAGAAAATGTGTGCTGAAAAGCTACCTTTCATCATGCCAGGAATATCACTCTGGTTTTCAGTTAAGGCATCTGAACACTGGATTGCAATGGGTAACTTTCGGATAAGCACAAGGACTGAAGTGATTCCTGCCTTCCTCCAGCTTCAGTCTGTCTGCGCCTGAGCTGTGGGAGGCTGGGACTCCTGAACTGTAAATGCCGAGCTAAGACAGTGCTAGAAGTCACTATAAAATAACAAAATTCTGTGGAATGATCAAAAGAGAAAGGCCTCAGCCTGCCAGGAAGCTTTTTTGATGCACACATCTGTCAGGCAGTTTCAAGAATAATAAGCACCTGCAGCAACCAGGGATTGTTGATGTTTGCTGTGGGTCTAGAAAGGAAGGAGCTGCAAAACTAAATGTGGACAAGTGCATGAAAGGAGATAAACAGAGGTGTCATATCAGCAATACAGAATTTATACTCTTATTTATGCCCAACTTACACTTCGTTTGCATGAAATAGAATAACTTGTGAGGATTTAAAGGTAAAAAGGGTTTGGATCTGTCCCCCTGACTGTTAACAGAAGAAATTTATTCCCAGATGGGGAGGCTTTGAGTTAGTATTTCTTATTGGGCGCAGTAGAAAAATGAGTTTACTGTTTTTCTGAAATGGAGTGAAACGATTTGGAGCTGATTTTGCATAACATCTTTTTGTCTCCCTACTTATCTATGGAGTTAAGATGTTTCTCCTTATTTTCCAGTAATATGCCTTCTTTCTGATCAGTGGCATTTAAAAAGAGAAAGATGAGTTTTCTGTCCCAAAATAATAAAGCAGGGGTTTAAAACTAGCAGGCATCAGGGAGAGTCATGTTTCTTGCAACAGGTACATTTGTTCTCCTTTAGCAGCAGAAAGGCTGAAAGAATGCTCGAAATGTACAATGTGTTGGGAACAGAGAGGCAGTATCTCTGAATAAAGGAAGAAATGAATGGAATAAAAGATTAGGAGAGAGAGACACAGAGACAGAGACAACTTGAACACATACATAAAATCCCTTCTGGAGGCCCTTATCTAATTGCCTCATTTATCTAGTTTCATTTATAAGCTCAGTTTTATTCTGGGACACTCTCGGAGGTTGTGTGAGAATGGCTGCAGAATGACCTAACTGGCAACAGGCTTTCTACAGACCTTTTTTTTTTTTTTTTTTTGTATGCCAATTCTCAGGGCAATTACTGCAGTTGCCCTTTTTATATCAGCATCTTGGGTGGCTAGGCCTGGGGTTTGCTCACTCTTTTTAATAGTATAATTTCTTTTGATAAATAAGCAGCTAGGATTTTTTGTGTCTTTTTTTTTCTTTCTTTTTTTTTTTTTTTTATGAGAATACTTCTTTTCCACTGGGACTTCCTATGTACATGTGGGCTTAATGCAGATGCCTGCTTTCACACAATATAAAAGATGATTTAAGAATGAATCAAAACAGTTTCGCAAACTATCTCCCCTCTCCCTCTAACCTTCACTTAGATTATTTATTAGTTTTGAAGTTTTTATGGAATGACTCAGAGCAGATTTTTTTTTTTAAATAAAACAAACGGAAGAATTTTGCTTAAATTTTGAAAGTGATTTTCTGGGTGCAGCAAAGTCGATGTGAGTTTTTGCTGTTGATTTGAATGAGGCCTGGATTTAATTCTTAGCTCTTACTGGAGTCTTATTTTCGGATTTCATAAGTAAACTAAATTGTCTTTATTATTAAGACCAAAACTCCAAGATCATTGTTTTCTGTTCTCTCCATAACTGTGGCATATATATATTATTGTGAATCTTCACTTTAGGTGCCATCTGTGGTATTTTTTAAGGAACTAAGCAGTGAGAAAAGAACTATCACATCACCACAGCTGGCTGTTGAAAATAATGTGTCACAGTGGAGATAAAGTTGGGTTTATTTTTAAATATATTTCATTGAAGAAAGTGTTAAAGATGTTATCTCTGTCAGATATTTAAACGTTGCTAAAATACTTCAGCGACTTTCTTGCCTTGCTGATTATGAAGAGTGTAATAAAACCGTGCTATGTGACAGATTTAGACAGCTGGCTCATTCATGAGAAGTTCACATTTTTGTCACCCACGTTGAATAAGGAAAGATTAGATGCTAAGGTCAATTTACAAAAATGGTTGTCAGGACATTTTTTAATTGTAAAACTTTTTGTGATGGAATTCAGGGAAAAGACTAAAGGCAGAAAGCAGCGGAGACAAAGAGCTGCTATTAACCTACAGATGCTACCACAGGGTTCATTTTAAGATTGGTCACACTGCTTAGCCAATGAAGTGTTCGTGTGACTATAAGGGACCACCCTTTTCTGGGGTGAGAGGGCAATTTGGTCTTCATGCTCATTTAATCCCAAGATGTCTTTCAATGGACTGTCAGTTGAATCTACATTGTGCAAAATTATGCATGCACTTTTTAATGCAGACCATTGTTCTCTGAGCACTTAACCAAGATTTCTCAACAAATTTCCATTTGGCATGAGGTCACTCGGAACCCAGGCAAACATATATGGAAGGCAAATGTAATTGTCTGTTCCTCGGAGCTGGAATGTGTGAGACACACAAGTGCAAGTATCGGTTATGCTGTAATTTCAGATTTAATACTCGCTAAATGAAGACTGACAAATTTCTACAAGGGAAAGTTTGTTGCATGTTGCTGCCCTGGAGAGATGATTTTACTACTGGAGAGTAGCATGGCAGAAGTCTTCTAGATCTGTTTGGCTAAAGTGTTGTCAATCTTTGATGCATGAGCAGCTGCTTCTAAGGACCACGGGATGTGCACGCTGGGGCTGCTCTGCTTTCTTTTCTTAGGCAAGATTTTGTAAAAGCTGCAGTAGGTAGTTTGCAGGTAGTGCAAAGGAAACTTGATAGTTGGTAAGCAGTGAACAAAGAAACTGCCAGTAGAGCTGGAGATAAGAGGGCACCAGTTCTAAAGATACATCTAATTAATTAATACCTTAGAAAATCTGACTACAGCATGTACACCAAATTTATTGATACATTTGCAAAGACTCAGTCTTCTGTTGGCTCTCCAAGGAACGTTTGGGACTGCATTTGGCAAGAACTGCTGTAGGTTTTGTACAAGTGACACCGCACATAGGCGTGCTCGTGTGAGCTCTCTCCCCGGGACGCTCCGTTCAGTGTGGCATCGGCGGAGTCTGCCCGTGTATCACCTCTTACACTGTCCTGCTACGGTTAAAATCACTTTATGGACACTTTTAACACATGCTGTAATTTTATTATGGTTGGTGGGCGTTTGCTTTTTTTCTCATCCAGAGTAAATGAACACAAGTTGACACAAGAGCACATTTCTAGATTAGATCCACAACACATTGAAGTGTGTGTGTGTTTCCTCTCTTTCCCCATCTTTCCAATTAAGCTGGTGAAAAATGTAACTTTAGTATTTTACAGGACATGGTAAAGCTGTCTCATCTAGGTGATGTCTATATTATAAAAATAAAATAAAATAAAATAATATAAATATGTAACATGAACCCAGTGCCCATCGTTAAATAAAATATATGATAAAAAGCAGACCTTCTAGGATGACTGGTTTTGAAATATGCGAATATAATTTAATTATTAAACACTGGAAACAATCTTGATATTAAGCTGCGATAACCAGATTTTTGCATCTATGCTAGATAAAGAAATAACATTCTGTAATAGAGTTACACTGATGAAAGTGAAGGTTACAGTCTTACAATGAATTGCCTAGATAGGAATGCATTAAGCAGTTCTGAAGTATTGTCTCATGATGGAGTTCAGTTTACCTTAGAAACTGTTACAACTGGATTTTATTAAGTCCAGCGGTTTATACAGCGATGTTTGGAAACTGCTTTCTCACTGCTATAATCAGATAGGTACAGGAACGAGATTTCTGGGATGTCAAAGAATCCATTAAGACATCAGGAAAGTCCTTTGACGAAAATGTGTTTTACAGTGGAATTGCTTCGTAAACTATTTCTCATGAAGAAATAAATATTAAAAAAGATTCCACTCTCTGCAAAACCGTATTTGTGATAGCGGCTGCGTGTGTATGTGTGCACCTATTGGATATCGGGACGCCTGTGGAGACGTGCAGGAATATTTACACACATACAAGGGATTTTTCTGCACATTTGTGGATATTACACTTAAATTAATAAAGTAAATCAAATCACCGGTGTTTGTTGCAGGATAACAGTCTTTCAAAAATGACAGGATTCAAAACAAATGCCCGTTGAAAGTGGAGTTTCCAAATAGTCCCAGAAACTATACAATGTAGCTGGTTAGATCCAGCAAATAGGATGTCATGTCTAGGATCTGATCAAGAATACCTGCCCTCGTCACTCTTCGGATGTTTCTATCCACTTGTTCACACTGGGGGCCGAGATAGCCTTTTTTACATAAGCATTTATTGGGCCTTACACAGACACCTCCATGTCGACAGGCTGGGTCACATTTTGCTGTGGGTGAAAAAACAGTGATTTTCTAATTTGTTTAAAACATCACAAACAAAAAAAAATAAAGTACACATTCACAAAGAGCTTTTCTAAGCTTGTCGTAATAAAGCATATAAATTAAAAACAACATAGAAAGGATGAAATATTAGGAGTGTTGAAAGCTTATTTTTTAAAGATTTAGAATATTATGAGGAGGAAGTAATTTTGTATGTCTGTGAGGATGTCACCAAGGAAAGACTGATAAACTCAAATAACAGATTTTTTTGAAATGTCCAGTTCTCATGCTCAGGTTTCATTTAGGAATCTCAGGCAAACTCCTTCGTATACTCAGAGTTCTGCACTACACACTTTCCTTAGCAAAGCAGACTATACCTGACCAGAGATGCACTCCTTTGGCTCTTGAATCACTTAATGCTGGGACCAAAATTGAATTCCTTTTAGAGAAAATAGAGCCAGGGTATTTTTTCAACCATTTTTATCGGTTACACAAGTTTCAAAGTTTTCTCTCTCTTTAGCAGATGCCTGATTTATCTATGGAGTTCTAGATTAATCAGGTTGCTCAGTTTTTCAAATATAGCTCCTATTTTAAATTGTAGCCAATGTTAGCAAAATTAATAATCAATAACTTTAGTTGTGGAAGTATTTTCTTCTGGGGTAGTCACAGCACCTTGATATATACAATATACATAATATATCTTTCTTTTTCTGCAGGTGTTATGCTGTTTAATGTTATCTATTGCAATGAACTTTAATATGGATTTACTGATATTTATAATACACTATAGAAATACAGGTTTTCTTGATTTTATCCATGAGTTTCTTAATTACAGGAAAAGGAAACTCAAAAGGTAAATTTTCTTATTTAAACTATAGTAGTGGCTTGAGGTTCAACTTAGAACATCCCTATTAATTGTTGTGTGGGATACAGGGAAGGAAGATCCTAAGTCTACATATTTTCTGTGACTTTTTTGCTCATCGTGTACATCAAATTATCTATCATAAAGCTGTGATCTTTTAATCAAAACAGGCTATTCAAGAAGCATTTATGTTCATGTTGGAGGCATTTTTTACTTTTAAGTCCCACTTGGTCAAAGGCTGTAGAATGGGCCTCCCCCTCTACACGCAGGAAGGCTCAGACTGACAAGTGAGGACAATCGAAGTTTGGCCAGATTCCCTCATCTATTTCTTTAACCTGCCTTTGTTGCTGGGTTGTAGATGGTCAGCTCATGAATCTTTGCCAGTACGATACTTTATTAGTGATTAATTCATTTCATTTCATTCCAAAGTTACTCCTGCTCATCCCTAAAAACCTGGAGGTTGCTGAAATTCACACTCCAGGACTTCATAGCTGACCCTGCTTCACCAAGGCCTTCCTGAGTGCCCTTCCAACCTGAATTATCCCTGGTCCAGCATGGGATCTTTGTTTTCTCTTAGTCTCTGCTATTCCTTTGAGTTCTACTGCCATAGCGTTAACTTTACCTCTTTGTGTGGGCATCTGGTCAAATTTGCTGACCAAATATGCCCAGTCAGAGGACTCTGCTGATGCTGAGGAACAGCATCTTGGTAATAACATCTCCTGGTACCCAGGCTGGCTCTGGAACGTCTGCACTGGCCAAAATGACACAGCTCAGACAGAGCCACAGTCTCTGAGACAGTGATGGCATAGCTGTGGCACCCCAGGCTCATTCACCTCACCCCCTTGCTGGCACACCCATCATCTTAGTTTGATCACAGTCACTTTTCCAAGTGACTTTTAAAAACTAAAGCAACAAGATAGGACTTGATGGAATCATTGTAATAATGGATCATAGTAACATTGATTATTAACTGTTTTGTGACATAGAGTTCTCTTTAACAAACTGGAGCCATTTCATTTGGTAGGATCAAAAGCGAGAACGTACCAAAACTAACAAATCTGCATTAAATTAGTGAAGTGCAAAATATGCAAAGGAGACCTGAAATTCTAATTTACCATCTTTCCTGACAAGTCAATTTGACACTGACAGTGATAATACTGCAAGTGAAAGGTGAATGTCCAAACACAGGACATGTATTGACTGCATCTCCCTTCATCTGAAAATCTTGGTAAAAAAAAAAGAATACTGTTGTCATATTTATGTTATCAGTTGCATTCTGCACTGGCTCACAATGCATTAAATGCTTTAGCAGTTGCATTCATCTAAAGAATTATTGTTCTCCTGCAACTCACAAAATCAGTATTTTTTAATGTTGTCTTAAACTGAAGGCCAATATATTGGTCAACACGTACTGAAAATTTCTCTGACCAAATAATTAAAAGCCAACTGTGACATGTCACTGCTTTTTTCATTTGTTGCTATGAATCTATATACAAACCAGTTCTGCAGAACTCTCCTTCCCAGCCTTGATTACAGCAGCATTTTCCTGTGGGAGTGCAGTGCCCGTTCCGACAATGCCTTGAGCATTCAGATGTCAGTATCTGTGCAGGCTGAGCTGTTCTTTTGCATTCTTCAGGGACTAAAGGCCTGAATAAAACCATAAAAACCAAGCAAACAGTTAAAAGTCAGGATCAAGGAGAAAAATGTTGACTTTTTTATTAAAGGTCTGATTCTCTGCTATAGTATTATCAGCAGGAGAAATCATGAGATTTCTTTTTTCCTCAGAAAAAGCAGTAAGCCCAGAGATGGTATGTTACAGTACAGAAAAATACAATGCAATTTGCTATTATTTCATGTAACTGCCTTCAGAGATCTTCCGCAAGATTAAACAATAGTCCTTGAGAATTGAACCATTCTTGAAGCACGAACCTGCCAAAACCAGCTTCCTGAAGGTTTATCTTCATAAAGCTGCCAGCTTATCGCAGGCAGCATCTGATGTTCTCTTTTTGCATTTCTAGCTGATCTAGATTTCCCCATTATATGCTGGGAAGAGTAACCTGAACAAGTTTCATGTCACACATTATGACGTGTAATAATTTTGCAGACGTACTACCTCTGTCTACAAATTCAGTTTTAAACTGCCGGCTTTTTATTTCCACATTTTCATGGAACGATATTTGGATTGTGCATTCTGGATGTTTATTTAAGCATCTGAACATCAGGAAAGACTTTCTCACTCTGAGAGTGACCAAGCACTAGCACAGGTTGCCCAGAGAGTTGTGGAGTCTCCATCACTGGAGATACTTGGAAGTTGTCTGGATGTGGTCCTGAGAAAATGGCTGTGGGAGTGAGACCCTGCTAGAGCAGAGGGGGTTGGACTAGGTGCCCTGCAGAGGTGCCCTCCAAACTCAGCCATTCACCATCAGGTAATTCTGAGGAATGCACGCATGAGGGAAATTCTAGTTCAGCTGACTTAAAATATTTCTGACACTGGATGTTTTTGTTAGGATGACAGGATCATCCAAAGGCTACAGGTTCCCAGTAGAGGTACCATGTTTTGTCTCTGCTGTAGGTTTGGATGCACAGGAACAAGTTTGGAAAAGAATGTCAGGATCTCCCAAGTGATCTAATCAAGTAATTGAATAGGAGCATCATGGAAAATTAAGTTAATTAGCAACAAATACAAAATTACTCATTCCCAAGGAAATTGTCTGAACTACTGCCATACATACTAAGCTTGAAATGAGCAGGGAAAAGATTCTAATAGTTTTGTGGAGAGCTTAGAGAAACCTTGGCTAAGTGTCCAGCTGGAATCCAAACAAACCAAAACAAAATTGTATGAGAATAGAATAGAATAGAAAAGAAAAGAAAAGAAAAAAACATTGTTCATTATACTGACATCAGTTTTAACACCCCAATTATATGCAAATAGCTGGAAAAGCAGCTTGTGCACTGATTACCCTGTCACATATTAAATTCCTAGACTGATACTACTGTGTGGAGGAAAGGATAATTTTTGGGGTCTGAGAAAGAACGGGTATGATGGAGATGTGGAAAACGGTGACAGAAGAAAAAGAGGAGAAAAATTTGGCATTCTTGTTTATCTCCCATTTCAACATCAGAAGAAACATCAAGGGAAAAGATTAAGCTAAAGACAATAAAACTAACTAGCTGAACTCGTGGCTAGTAAGATATCAAAAGATATCTGAATCCCATGTTCTACTAGGACTTTAAATAGATATTTCCGTGCACAATGGAGCCATTCAAAGTAATATTAGATAGGGTAAAAATAATTGTTTAAAAAATAAGCATTCATACCTAAGTCCCTCACTAGCTGACTGGGCTTACATTTCCTCCTCCCATTTTGGCATGCATCTTGTTAATGGTCCATTACAGGGTTTCTTGCATTTTTCCTTGAAACAGAGCAATACAGTACAGGCCCGCTGGTTTGTTTCAGCATAGCACTTTCTCTGCTCAGTCTTAATTACTGCCATGATTATTTAAACATCCACACACAAGAGCTGGTTCCCCAAAGATGTTAAGGACAGAAAGAATGTGTAGATTCTTTAGCGTAGCACGAAGTCCTGATTTCCAAAGCATTTCCGAGAATCCAGCTGAAGGTCCTGTATTATTTAAGGGCTTTGAAACATGTTTTGACACCTTTGGTGCAGCATATTTGAAACCCTTTCAGTTTTACTGTTTACATATTTCCACAGCTGTCTTTTAAATATAATGCATTATTTTTTTGACCTGTAAGGAATTCCAGTTCTGTAATGAGTAATGACTGTATTATATATGATCTGGTTAGAAAGTTCCTACACTTAAAAACTTATATGCAATATTCACCTGCAGTGCTATTTGGGAAATGGTTCTAGAAAATAATATGATTTCCAGTGGAGACTTGTTCAGATTCAAAGTAAAAAGATCTGTCTTCTAATTCCTATATCTGGAAAAAAAAAATCTGCATTTGAAATTATTTCTGTATAGCCAACTGCATAGGACGCAACATTCTTTATCTGTCACTATTTAAAGCCCATTTATTTCAAGTCACTTTAAATGGGAAGCTTCTCTTGCTCAAACACAAGTACAGTACAGTGTTTAGCAGGAAGCATAACCTCAGGCTCCTGGAGCATCTCTTGGAAAAGAGCTCCAGTGGCATATCTTTAGCAAAGAATGACCTTGTAAGTCACAAAGGTATTTTATTTGGGAAGATAATGATTTATTTTATTAATAGATGTGAAGTATTTATCTATGATAGTGCTAGAATATATGGTTCTTTTTGTATGCAATTAGGAAGGCAGAAATCACACATTTTTGTATCCAGCTGAGCATGGCTGGTCACTGTTATGATTTTAAGTTTTCTACTGCTCTCCGTACTTGTGAATATAACCTTGCCTTTTATTCTACCATCAATCAATAACTTGCACTCATCAGCCTGGGATAATATTTATTAATGGCGGGGTGGAGTAGAAACAAAGATGGAAAAAATTCTGGTTGGCAGGGTGCCTTAGGAGAAGAGGAATACAAATGCAGCTGCAGCGGAATCCTCGCATGTGAGAATCGCTGGTTTTCCTTAGCTGTGCTCTGGGAAAAGCCACACTTCTTTCTCAGGATTCGAGTGCTGCTCTGGGACCAACACGTATCGAGAGAAAAGTCTCTGCCCCACAGTGCTCACACTTTGCATTCTTAGGGCTTGGAAGGGGGGGAAATCTTCAGGCTCAGTGCAAGTTGAAGTGAATCTCACAAAGATAACGTAAGTCCTGAAACTGACTGTTGGGACTTGATCTCTCCTGCACTTAGACAGGACCATGATTTTGTTTATATAACCAGTGCTTCGCTGTGTCTCCTGACGTGGAAAAGGGAGGGGAATAGATGGAGCTGGAGAGAATTTTTTTTCCTCCTATCCCTCAATCTATAAAACTCGAAAGGGTACAGCTTGATTACTCTTACAGTAAGCACTATTTGGCCCGCAGAAAGTCAGCCAAAAATGTAGCTGATAATGACTATTTATATGGTCTGTACAATTCTAGTTATCTTAAAGAGCTGTTCATATATACAGTACAGTACAGTATATCTTGCTTGTTAAAACAGGCTTTCATGAAACTGTATAACAACTCTAAATGTATGGAACATGGAGGAAAAGTTGTACTGGGGGCTGGGGCCCTTGCTGGATCCCTTTGCTGACGTGTGCAGTGAGCTGGGAATTCTTGACCGTGCAATGTGTAAAATAATTTTTGCCGCCTTACCATAGCTAGTAGAAGAAAGCAGCCTCTACTGTTAGTTTAGAGGCATGTAAAAGTCCAGCATGCTTTAACAGATTAAAACTCATCCTGGCATAGCTCAGGACTTCATGCTTTCCTTAGTGCATCTCTTCACAGCTCCACTAAACACACAGGGTGATTTAGTTGCTGCATGTGCTATCCGTAACTCAGATGTGCATAAATCAATGCAAATGGAGAGCCAAATTCAGCAGTAAAACAATGGTACTGAATAGAAAACAATTCCTCCACCAGGCTTTTGACACAATATCAAAAATCTCTACTTCCCAACTGAAGTGAGGAAAAAAAAAGGCAGGGAAAATTCCTGGATGTTCAGATTCAAACAAGACACACTGCTGTAGAAATCTTGATACAAAATATATAGAATGTTATGCTTCAATTACCTGCACATAAGATATTAGGTATTAGAACGATGCTTAAGTATATCACCAACATTTGTGCATTAGTTGTTGAGGTTTTTCCCTTTATAAGGGAAAATGTCAAGAAAAAATAATTTTGTTTCACTCCTTGTCACAGCCTAAATTTACTGCTTGTCATAGAATAAATATAGCATCTCTTCAGGTACAGCTTCTAAAATTAAAAAGTATACCTTTAGTCCTGGGAGAGATGCCAAAAGCTCGTTACTTGTCTCCAGATTTACTACATGGGAATAATGTGGAAAAAACTCACGGCTTTTAAGATTTAAACTCAGCAGCATATCAAATTTATTCTTATATGGTATACTTGTTCATGACCTCTAGTCTTAAGAAATTCTGTCATGTTTGAAAACTAGTCCCTGGTGAAGCCTGTATCAATGTTAATAGCTAAGAGGTCAATGCAACTGCTAAACAGTTTGTATTACTGTCAGGGTGGTCATGAAAACAACACCTGCTGCATGAGCACTTGGCAGCTGGGTCAACAGGCACTGTGGGAATTTATCAATTTAGGGGGCCACTTGCATAACACTTTGACTGATGAATTGGGAAAGACTGGCTTACTGGGCTAAAGCTGCTCTATTATGTGTGACTTTCTTTAGGATGGCAGAGGCTTCCTGCAGGCTCCAGAAAATAAGCAAAAGATAAACTGAGCTGTTTTTTTTCCTTATAAAGCGATAAAAAGTGAGAACTCCTTAATAGCCAATGCTAGAAAGACATTTAAGAAAAGGGGAAAAAAAAAATATGAAACCAAAACAAAAACTTTTACAGTCAGTGAGCTGTGATGTGATTGAAAAAAATCCTTAGGTTTTTCCATCGTGGTTACAAAGGAGTTTTTGTGAAGTACTTCTGTAAAGTGAAACTCTCTCGACTGGTATTCGCAAAAAGCTCTAATTTCTCTTTAGTGTCTCTTGTGGGAATAGTAACTGCATGTGGGTAGGTAAATGAGATAAGAATTTTGCATGCTCTGGCTAAACTAAACATAATTAGACATTAATTCTGGCTTTCCATTCCCTCAAATGACTTAAGGGATAGTAACTTTCTGAACAGAAAGAAATCATATGGCCCACCTGGGTTGGTGAGGGCATTCACCAACAAATTTGGCTCCTTCTACAGAGAGTTTCCAGTAGGAGCTTTGGAGTTTATCTACAACCCATCAGAACTGAGTATCTTGATGCAGATTACTCTAAAACTGTGTGTTTCCATTTCTGTAGGAATTAAAGTCTCAAACCGGGCTACACTTTCATAAATGCTTTTCTTCTGTCATACCACCAAACACTCCTGACTCATACTAAAAAATCAAATCACTAATGGTTTTCTAAAGAGCCTGAACAGTGTCAAAATGAGGTATGACCTAGATACTGTCCCTTCGTGTTTGAAATCAGTCTGTTTGGAAATGCTCTCCAACAGCAGAAATCCCGGAAGGTGATGATGGAAAGGATGATAAGTGGAATTATATACTCTGGAGGGGCATGAAAGAGGAGTGAGATGGTTTGAATCAAGTTCAAGTTTCAGTCCAAGGGGAAGCAGCTATTCCGGCTGCTGATACGAAACACATTGAAATCCAGATCTATAAGGTGTTACAAGGAGAGGAAGAGGAAATCTTCCATGTGCAGGAACACTTGCTCTGCCCTCTTTCATAAAAATCACCTGCTGGTTTCAGTGAGCCATCCCGGTCAAAACAATTACCCATCCCCTTTGGAATCACTGTATCAATGGTGGCAAACTCTTAAAGCTTCACACTTCAAACTTCACAGGGGATACGGAACATCTTCTAAGTGGAAAACTTTTGCATTGTCTGTCATTTTGAGAACTCTTCTCTGGATATCTTTCCTTTTTTCTGTAATTTCCTTAGAAATTAAAGTGATCATATTATAAGTACGCTAAAAGAAGACTTACAAAGCCACTTTATGGTTGTTCTCCCACCACCTAAAGTTTATTTTCTTACTTCTTGGTCTAGTAATAATGTTTAAATTACACACTGCACAGACCTATCAACAAGTAAGATCAACAGATCTTACTTTTTTAAATATTAATTTTCACAGTTGATTTTCTCCTCTCATCACACTAGAAAAATGATTACTTTTTCTTTTCTAATGGGTTTGTCTCCTATTTTCTCTGTTATCAACTAACTGGAATCTTTGGACATTTTCTACATTTTCTATACATTTTCTATACATTTTCTACATCACTGTTTACTTAGTTCTTTTTGCGTTTGAGTTCATCAATACTTTTGTGGTCGGTATTAGGATGTATTTTTAGAAACAGAAAACACGACAGAAAAGTTATGAAACAGAGTAGAAAACTAGAAAATAAAAACGTTTTGGTTTTCGGTCACAAAAACAATTTATAAAATGCCAGTATTTGCATTGACCTTCAGGATATCTGACTAACCCTACCTTTTAGTTGAGAAGAACGTAAGTCTTTCTCCCTATTTCCTCACTAGTTCCAATCCCTGGAAAGTAGTGGTAACGGGGTTTTTTGATAATCATCAAACAATGGATATATTTTTCAGAGACAGTTTTAACTTAAGAACTTCTTCGCTTAACTGCCAGTTTAACTAATGTGCCCAATGTTGGTTTTATGTTCTTGTAATTTTTAATGTTTCCCACATCTCCTCCTTCCTCAAAGCTAAATATGCTATTGGCAATACTCTTCTCTGTATCAGATTTTTGGTAATGTGTAGTATATCTATATTTTGCAGCACCTCACATACTTAGGGCTTTTTTTTAATCACTTCATTGTCTATGAGCTCTCAGGCACTAATGTATCATTATAACAACCTTTTTACAAAGAGAAGGATTATTTCACTCAGGGCTTTCAGTGGGAGTCTTTTTAGTTACTGACATGAAGTATTTGGAAGAACTGAATTGAACTAAAGTTTTACTGTGGTACCTGGAATTCTGTATTTCAAACTGCTTTGATGATTGTGGGATTCAGAACCTCCGTGTTGATCACGTTCATCAATTCGTCATATACCACCTCAGTTTAACACCTCATTTCTGTCACATTTGAAGGATTGTTTTAGGATGGGAATTTCCCATTGCTGAGTACTGAAGACTAATGCAAACGGTTCTCTGGATTACCCCCATCTTCTGATCTCCTAATGTTTTGACCTGCTCACTTAATCTGATTTTTTTCTATATCCAAGGAATAGATTTCTGTCTTAAGCTACATTTGAGACAAGAAAAATAGGAGTCATGGTTATGTTTGAGAACAACTTTGATTATGCTGTAGTTTTCTACAAGACTAAAGGACATGGCCTCAGGCTGTGCCAGGGGAGGTTCAGGCTGGACATCAGGAAGAATTTTTTCAGTGAAAGGGTTTTTAAGCATTGGAATGGGCTGCCCAGGGAAGTGGTGGAGTCAATGGAGTCACCATCCCTGGAGGTGTTCAAGAAACACCTGGACATGGCACGCAGTGCTCTGGTTTTGTTGACAAGATGGTGATCTGTCAAAGGTTGGACTTGCTGATCTCGGAGGTCTTTTCCAACCTTAATGTTGCTATGATTCTAAAAAGATCGAAAGAAATCAAATCCTGCACCTTCACGTAATGTTTATTTAGTAAAATAAAAGAATAATTTTGTAAGCTTGCAGCAGCTTACAAATGACCACTATATCAGAAGAAGGTTGGGTTTGCATGGAATTATTAATTTCCAGCAATGGGCTACTGCAAGGGACGATAATTTTGTTCTTTTACACTGCCCCAGGCATGGAAGGTTCTCTGCAAATTAACAGGTCTGCCAGAGGCCACCTCTCACAGGGGTTTTTTAATAATTAATGAATTTCTAAGACATGGCAAATCAATATTTTGATGATTTTATTTTTACCTGCTACTCATAGTCCACCTGTAGCATTTTTACTTCGTGTTCTAGAAAGCTTAGTGTGGTAGGGTTTATGTGTATATTCGTTGTATTGGTATGGTGCACACCATGAGAAGCAACAAAATATTAACATGGAAAAGAATATTATCTTGTAAATAACAATATTTTGTTACTATAACTTTACATGAACATTTGCCAAAGCCGTGGAATTTTCAAGTTGTTTACATGGGTGGTATGAACTTAGCGTGGAATGGTAAATAGACCTGCAATGCTCTTTTGTGGAAGTCACTCATTATCTTTCCCTTGAAATCTCCAACAGTGAGAGAGTGAAAAACAACAAAACTCAAAACTTTGCCTGAATGAAAATTATCCCATGTTTCTGAGAAGTGTTACCAAAAACTGTGTCCTTTTGCCACAGTCTGTTTAATTTCAACTGTGTGCCAATTTACGAAAGTATTTTATAGTTTTCTGGTTACTTTCACCAGTAACCAAACACAGTCTTGACCCTTTTCCATGCATGAAAACAGCCAACCGTGAGTGCAGCAATGGGAGGTCTGGCCTTTCAGGTATGTCAGCTGAAGACCACCCTACTGGAAGAGGTAACAAGAACAAAAAGCTGAGGTCAAACAAGGCAGCCCCATGTAATTAGATACTAATAGTGGATTTAGGGTGTAAAATTCACTTAAAACCATACACCAACAGACTAAACAATCCCAGGAAGAATGGCAAGTTTTGTTCTAAAAAAATGTTTTCAATACCAGAAAGCATAAATAAAACATACGTAATAACCCTGACTGACAGACTGCACCAACCTGCAGTAACATCTGCTTCCAAATTATTTGCTGTAGTTTTGGGACAGTACAATTATAAAACACTGAAACTCCACTACCACTGAAACTCTACTGTAACTTATAGTAGTGTGCATCCAATGTAATGATTTTCTTGTTATATGCACATGTTATCCCAGTAACAATGTTTAGAATTTAAGTTTGACAAGAAAATAAATTCCTCTCTTAACAGCAGAGCCAAAGATGGAAGTCTAACTCTACCTGATACTCATGGAGGAACATGCTGAAGTAGATGCTGAACAAACAGGCAGCTGCTTTTGCAGGGTATGATGGGGTCAAAGTAATTATACAACAAACTTCATTTCTCTTGGCTGTCTCATTTTGTGTTGATTTCTGATACTTTTGCAGGATGGATGTGCTACTTTTGCATGTCTGAACTTGGTCTGATAGAGCAGCAAGATCCATCATGAAGAACGTGGTATTCCCCCAGCTAAAGTGAGTATCTGCTAGTTATCAGCTCTTATTGCTGCTGGGGCCCTTGGGTCATGTTGGGAACTGGCTTTTTGCAGTCCTTCCAGATTCCTTAATATTTTCATACCTCCAGCTGCTCTGCAAAGATCATGCCTTGAGGAACTTTGGTTTGATAATTTTCATTTATCCTCATTTTACAACTGGTAACTTAGTTTAAATAATTAGACCAATCCTATTAATTCCATGTATTATAAATCACTTGAGTGGGATTTATAAGCCCTTTGGAAGCAGTTCTTTAAGAACTGTTAAAGAATTTTGTGTATTTCTTGTATAGAGTCCAAGGACAGAGGATTTCCCTCCTTGGTGCTCCAAGGCTGCCCAGGGAGAGACAGGTAACTGCAAGGGTATGGAAGGATGTTGAATATCAGTAAGCAGTGACAACTCACACCTGCTGAGAACTGAGTGCTCTCTATTATTATCCATTGGTGGTGTCTCCTGTACAACAGAAGAGATGTTTGGGGAAGACTGAACGAGTCCCTTAGAGCTCACTTATGGCAAAACTGACACTAGCTAGGACTGCCAAGTTGTTTTCTGTTGTTGCTTTTCAGTACACAGAACAGGTATTGTCACACAGTGCTGATCTTCTGGGCCAGCTCCTGTTGTGCACTGTCCCACCACAGTGGCACGTGGAAGCAGCAGCACTGGGGAGAATTCCAGCATCTGCCTTCCACTGATGCTGCGTAACTTCTCGTGGTACTTACAAATCATTTGGCTTCAGAACTCCCAGGAGCATCTTTTACCAGTCCATGTGGTTCTGCATTAAGTATGTCTACATCTCTATGAAAACATGCTAAGAATATGCATCTAGATGGGAAGGTGAGCAGCTTTCAGCACAACGTCAAAGTGTAAAAATTCCCTCAAGTTAGTGCTGGTTACCCCTCGGATGTTCTGACATTCACTTCCTGTGAGACAGTGAATCTATTCTGCTTGCTGATGCTGGAACATTTGCTTTTAGGGAGCCCCCTGCATTGAAAATTTTCATTTTTATTGATTGTCAGTATTGCATAATTCAGCCACATGAAGAGAACTGCAGCTACCTTCTGGTTTTCAGCCTATTGAAGGAAAGACTGATCCCAAACAGAAATGTAATGCTCACCTTTTTGGGTCAACGATCTTGTAGAGTTTTCCACTGTGAGGCTGTGTCATGCTTTTACTGCTTGACAATATGTAAATCTCACCTGTTAGGGAAACCAGTGCAGTAAATTAGTTCTCCTTTCCTAAGATGTCAAATAAATGACTTTTGTGATCTAGTTGTATTTGCCAAATAAGATTCAAAAAACTTCTGAAGAAACACTGAAATATACAACAGAATCATTTGTTATTTGAAAATTTATATAAGCACTTTCCCCAAACTGATGATAAAATGTGAAAAATCATGACACATACTATCATGACAGTATTTTCTTTCATATAGTATAGAACTGGTTAAAAAAAATTAAATTTGTGAGGAAGTGAGAAGAGAGGTTTCGGTCTGCTCATGCAATATCTTTTCCCCTTGAGTCTGTAATGTTGGGAATAAAAGCAAGTATTTTATACATTGTGTCATAGTGAGTGCCACGGTTCACAGCATGTGAGACACAGTAAAGACTTTTGCCCATTCCAGAAACACATTCTCTTCTCAGTTCTTCCTACAAGGCTGCTGAGGTGTAGCTGAGAGCAGTGTAGACAGCTTTGGCAAAGGACAGATAGCCTTCTTTTTAAACATTTACTATAATTACAAATACTTCAGCAGGAATTACTGATAAGCCTTATGATTTAAGAACAATTCTTTTAGTATTTACCTAATTCATCTTCTCCAAATCCCAAGACAGGGCCTGAAAAGAAACCTCTACATGAGCCAGTGTTGCCAAGACAGAGGGGTTTCTCTTGCCACTGTTTGGTTGCAGGACTCTGTTGCAGCGTTAAAAAATTTCTACATTCAAAAACACATAATACAAATTGTTATATTACATTTTGAACAGAGAGTTTTCATTGTCCCGATAAATAAGTAAACACTTGCTGCAAGTAGCTTCATAGATACATCTATGCAGTTCCTTGTCTTATGATTTCCTGTACTTTTTTCCAAGGATTAGGTATGTTCTGTAGGTCACCATTCAATAGAATGCTGTGCTATTTTATATCCAGATCTGGAATCTAATCTGCATTACCACGCTGCTAAACTGGCAAAGTGACACAATATACAAGACTGCTGGTGTGCCTTTATACAGGCAGCTGAGTGACCAAATACACTTCACCACATGCATTTTTGTTTAAGAGTGAGTTGTACAAAACCTACCCATTGCGGTCTCCAAATACGTAACTTCCATAGAGCCTCTCCGACTGGCAGCCCCGGTACACAAATCCACCAACCAGGGATCCACTGCTAAATGGTTTGAATTCTAAAAGTGAGGGCTCACTCTCTGAAAAGGAACTACCGTAGCATTAGATCATACGCGTTTTCATATTGATGCACCTTTAGGAAAATGTTGCTGCTTCAAGAAAAGAGATTAATTCCATTTAAAGATTCCTCAGTTGCCAGAAATGAGACATTAAAAAAAAAATCAAAAAATTACAACGAAGTCTGTTTGTGAAACAAGCCATTAGAGATTTCAAAAGGAGAGGCTATAATTGCTTTCTTCCATGTGCACAAGCTGGGAGAATAAAACTACATAAAGATTAGGATGGGCTTCCACTGAAATCAATGTGATTACTGCTGTTAATTTCTACATGTCAATCCAGTCTGCAGACTGGATCTCCTGAACTTCAGGAATAAAGTAACC
The DNA here is from genome assembly GCA_013397755.1 of Cnemophilus loriae. Lineage (NCBI taxonomy): Eukaryota > Metazoa > Chordata > Aves > Passeriformes > Corvidae > Cnemophilus > Cnemophilus loriae. The sequence continues at coordinate 5,244,281 of VZTF01003561.1, read as the reverse complement.
CCCATTCACTGTAGAGTCCAGTATCTGAGAGCAGAAATTCCAGTGATTTTCAGTAGAACTTGTTTTGAAATCCTTTCAGTGGTTTGAGAAACTTTCCAAATCACAGTTTTAGACATGGTATGTGTGTTAAATCACATAAAACACTTCTATTACTGGCTGTAGCTTCCCGCGGTCATTTATTTTATGCTGCTGTAGTAGTTGCAATTCCTATACTTTTTTTTTCCTTTTTTATTCCATAAAACCACAGTTTGGTCCTATCAAACAATTCTTCAAGGAAGTTTCAGTGTATATCTTCCTATTCATGCAATCAAATACTGCTTAGGGTACAAGTAGGCTCCATTTGACATGCTAGCTGCATAATTTTTAAAAAAGCCACAGCCAATAGACCATTTTTTAATAGGATTTTTTTTTTTTAGTCAGAGGGCTATCTGCAAGTCTTTGATAAATGCATTTCCCAAATTGTTCTACGTGAGTTAGAGCTGAAATTTTATGGGGGAGAAAAGGATGGTGAACTCTTTTTATTGAAGCCATTGACCCACAGCCTAGTATTAATATTGGCAAGCTGCTCTGGATAGACACAATATTGCTTAGTTTACTCTGCAATAAGGATGCAGGCAAAATTCCATTGGAGCAGTGGTTAACCAAATATTATTCTTTGGTTTGGCTTTTATAAAATGGACACAGAAAATCCATGCAGTAACTGAAGTAGTACAATTGCATTTTGCTATTGTGTACTGTTGTGCCAGCCAGCACAGCTGCTTTGCTTTTAAGGGGAGTGCAGGTGGGAGAACCTAGGGATGTGAATTAGAAGGGGAAATGTGACATTCCAGGAGACAGGCCAGTTCTCGATGCCTTTACACACCGTTGGCATTTATCACATGTTACGATCAGGAATTTACAAGCTGCTAAATGGGCAGTCAAGGCAGGTGATAGCTCAGAGGAAGTGTCATCTGGCTTGCCTGAACTAGCAAGCCATCTCGGTGAGTATCAGAGTTAAACATCAAACTGAAATCGTGACTGACAATCATACTGATTCAGAGAGAGCATGAAGCCCTTTAATATTTCAAAGTCCCTAATTGAGTGTATTTATCTTTTTGTAATCTAATCTAAACAAGTCATTTATTATGAAGTAGTCGCATAGTGCTTTTTTCTAAGTTTTTTATTTTTAGTAACATTTAAACAGAGCTCAGTCATTTCCCTGTTTGGTTGTGATCTGTTGTTGTCTATCTCACTTTTTCCATTATAAGAGGCACATTACATGAGGTTTCCATTTTCTGTCTTAAAAGGTTATTTGTGAAAGACTAAGAATACATTTTCATCATTTCCTGATATTCCAAAATATTCTCTTTATGAGCCAAAATATGCAGCAACAGTGAGATCTTTGACAGACTAGCAACTGTCAAATTTGTTAAATCTTATTTACGCGATATTCTACACCAACAAGAACAAAGCTGAGTCATTTCAATTTGGTTTTGGCCTGCATCTTTTATCCGCTTGTACATCGAAGTTTTCTCTTGAAAAATAGTACTTTTCACTTCTATCTCTGATAAGTTATCTATCCTATCTATGCTGTAATTTTCCTATCATGGCTATGCAATCCTTTACATATTCTCTTCTGCTTTCTATTTATTATTCCGTGGACATAGAAACTGACTGGTGCCAGCAGCTTTACCCTGGATAGAACTTACCATAGTCTTTGCCCTTTATTATTTGTAAGATCCTTGCTGAAGATCTGTTCTTTCCATTTGAATCTGAACAAAGTATAGTTAAATTGATGTTTACATCTGTTGGGTGCCGGTCCACAGCACACCTGTAAAACAACAAAAAAAGAGAAAATCCGTGAGAAAGGTGAGTTCATAATATAAAATTATCAATATGAAGCATTACATTTTAAAGTATTATTGTTACTTTGTGGTGCCTACTCATTTGAGGGACCTATTTCATGCTGAGCCAAAATACCTGAGAAATGTGTTAGAATTATATACAAGAGATCATACAACTTTCCCATTTCTACACCATTTTTATGCAATGTGAAGTAAAACTGTTTTTCCCTAGTGATAAAATGTAGTCTGCTCTATAGCACCTTAAAAGAACAGTGCCTTAACCAAGCTAAATGAACATATATGGTGTAGGAATTTCGGACTGTTAAAACGTCCAAGAATCAACTCCTTATCTGAATAACTTGACTTTCTGATTTTTTTCAAACCATGACTTTAAATGTCACTTCAGTACTACCACCCACCTAATTTGCTGAATTATGTGTTGTTTAGTTAAAGCATTGTTCTCCTCCTTGCTATTGTTTAGATATCACCAGATGTTCTCATTTGTTTTCCACGTGCCTTTTTTCCCCAGTCAAGATTCCCATCTCAGCTGTACTTTACCAACTCTTTGCTTTCAGCTCTTTTCTTTCACAAAGGTAGTAATTTTGTTATTCGTTAAAACTAAAAATCCTGTATTTTGTTTCTGTCATTTTGGTCTTGACTTGTAGTAGCTGTGCATGCTCTTCTCTTTCCCCTTTGCCAGTGTACATTTGTTTCTAACTGTGACATATGTGTGGAGGTGGAGGAGTGGAAGATTCAAAAAGTTCACGAGTGCTTTTATTACTGAAATATTGCTGCTTGATGGTTAAAAAAAGAATTCTGGTTGAAAAGAGTGTCTGCTCCAGAGTAATTCCAGTTTAATTGAAACTTACTTACCGGCCTGGATTGTGGAGTCCATGTGCAAAAATCTCAGGAGGTTGGTTTGTGCTATTGAAGTGTGGGTTGCTCCGTGGGATGGAATAAGGGACATTGCACAGGTCAGTATTGACGTCAAGGCGCAATACAGAACCTGTAAAATCACTGAGAGAGTTGGAGGGTAAAATAATTGGGTTTTTAAAAGTATTTTACTGGTAGATTTAATCCATACAATACTAGAGTGAACCAGCAAAACGAACTACTCACTTTACTGATTAATCAAATAGAGATTGATTTCATGGTGGATGCAAGTCCAAAGAAGAGTGGCAGAGCCTATCAAAGATTCAGTTTGGCAAATATCTTGCCTTGTTATATGCAGACTAAAATGCCTCTGACCATGTTGTTCGGAAACAACTTAAACGTAAGAACAATTTTCCAAACATCAAAATTGTTTAGGGCCTCAAAATATAAGGCTACTAACTCCTTTATACTGTGTGTTATCTAGAGTAACTATGGATATAATCACTTTGTAATTACAAAGTGCTTTTTGCTCAGACTTTGGATCCTACTCTTGAATTCAACGATTTCTAGTCACAATACAATCCAAAGGCTAATTATATAGAAAGCAAGTGGGAAAAAATTGTATTATTTGAATGGAGATGTTGATACTTTTTTGTAAGGATTCAGTACTTTCTTGTTATATGAAACAGGAGAAACTAAAATGTTTTAACTTACATTTGTGATTGTGATGGAGGAAAGAAGTAGAAGAAGAGCACCAAAACTCTTTTCATAAACATGAAAAGATGTGATGTTTAAATTCATTCCTTTCTTTCTTCATCATTAATCTCTTTCAGTCTCCCCTTGTTTTACATTAATTTGAAACCAAGTATTACAATTGCCCTCTGGTCTGGGTTTTAAGTATATCTTTATACTTAAAAAACCGCAGGAGCACCTGCAATTGTGCTGAGCCAAAGAGGCCTTTCAGCACAATAACAGAAGTCTGTCCACTGGTAGTTTTTGTACCTTAAACCATCCATCTCTTCCATGTCATCTAGAGTGATCATGCCATCTCCAAGAAAAATGTACAGGAAACCATCTGGGCCAAACAGCAGCTGTCCTCCTAGATGTTTTCGATGTAGTTCTGCTACTTCTAAAAACACTCTTGCTGTCCTCATGTCAACTTGGTGTGGATTTTTCCTGCAAGTTAAAGATATGAACACAGTTTTCACAGTTCACTATTGTCGTTCTTCTTTCTAAAATTACACTTGACTCATTCAAATTATACTTTGAGATGTGGATGGTCTAACTCGGTGGAAAAATGCCTAACAGTTATTTCTGAGAAATTTCAATTTTCTAGCATTCGCAAACAATTATTTTGCTGCCTATACACAATAAGTGGGAAGTAATTATAATTAAAAAATGACAGAATAACTGAAAATAAGTCTTAAAAAGAAAAAAACAGTGTACTTACTGTCATTCCAAAACTACTGTTTGAAATAAAATTCGCAATAATTTTTCTGCAGGTGCCTAAGTTTATACATTGTAAACCTTGTATTCATTTTAGAAATCAGAAATACTAAAGTGCAGAGGTTGCTGAGAAATAGAGTTTGTGAGTGTTAGACTTCTACTGATACCTTGATACTGTGTACTCTACGACCCTAAGGATGTGGTCATGAGGTCCAATAGCCCACCGTTCTTGGTTGGTGGTATAAGACACATACAGCTTTCCATTTTTCTTGTAATTGGGGTGGAATGCAAGGCTTAACAGTCCTCTTTCATCTCCTCCCTGCAGTCAAATGAAAAACACAAAGAATTGTGAAGTTAATTATGTTCTTTATTGTGTTTCAGCTGGAACCCAAAAAAAAAAAAAAAAAGTTTCTTTCTTGTGGATAATCTTTGCCCAAACTCTTTTATTTCTTTCCTGACTACTGCACAAAAAGGATTATAAAACATTTCACTTTGGGGAAGTCTTTAAGAGTTAGAACAAGACAATTGCCTTATGTAGTTATCTATGCACAAGTCTGTTACGCCACTTTTGTGGAGTGATTTGTGTATGTAATCTTTGGGAAGCCATGAAGACAAGTTTAAGTGCTGTGAAGGATTCTTTGCTGGGTTACTAGGTTGCTTGTAATTCGTAGAAGACGAATAAAAAGGTCTATAATCAGCAGTCACTTCTAATCCAAGTATCCAAAACCTAAAACATAGTGCTGGCTGCCAACTCCCACTGTCTTGGCAATATGTTTAGAAAACAGTTAAATTGCTTGTGTAATATGTAAACCTTTGTTTTACCCTGGAGGCAGCAACATCAGTTGTCACAACTATGGTGGTCTGTTCATCATAGCTGGTGTACTGTAGGTAATAAGCAGCCTTGGTCTGTGTGCAGAGAAACCATAGTTTTACATGTGGTCCCTCACTGGAAAGGTCTTTTGTTATTTTTTTAAAATAAAAATAGAAAAATCTCAGAACAACTTTCTTTTGTTATTATGTTTGCCATGAAGATTAGTACAGTTATATGTTAAGCATCCAGTCCATGTAATGTACTGTGACAATGCAAATACCCTGTGAACTTAAATAGAAGGCAATTTTCTTTTTGGCTTCTAAAAAGCTTCTAAAAATGTATGTACTATTACTATGCCTAAAACTGTGTTTGTATAAATGAAGAATAAAACTTAGATTCATTTGTTGCTCTTGAGGCAATGCAGGGAGCGAAGCTGAGGTACAGAAATAAACACAGCACATAGTTAAAAATTAAAATTCAATTAATATATGTGATTATTCACAAGGTGATAGCTGTTTTGGGGTTTGACTCAGGGCTTGCCAGCCCTTCAAAACTAGAACCAGTGACTCTCTTGAAAATTCAAGTGCTTCAGCTCTGCACCCATGAGGAGACAACATTTTGCAACTCTAACCACACCCATGATAACTAATTATGAAATATTAAATTATAAGAGAGAATGAAGCTTTTAAAATGTATTTGCACTTCAGAGTGATGGATGGGCGTGTCTTCCTGTTGAAAGTCATCCCACAAAGGGCCTAATTGACAAAGTGCACAGCTTTAATTTAGTTTAATTCAACATGATTGCTGTACTTCCTTTTTAATCACAACCACCAAAGAGAAACCTGAGTCAGAAATGGAGATGTAAATAGGTCAAGAGATTTCCATACAAACAGATTTGTACAATGAAATCTGGATCCTGCTAATTTAGAAGTAGACAAAATTTGCTAGTTTGTTTGCTAGAAAAATTTAGTTTCAGGGGGTTATCAGAGAGGTTAGTTTTGAAAGTCTAGTTAGAGCTGCCAAATCAGTTGCAGTCATCATGGATGAAGGGACTGCCAATCCAGCTCTTTCTGCCTTATGAGCCAAAAACAATTCTGCAGCTGAGTCTGAACTGATTGTAGATATTATTGTTTGAGTTTCTAAGAGTTTTGACCAAGTTGCTCTGATAAAGTCTGAAGCAAAGGGAGGCAAATCAGTTGCTTTGGGAACAGGAAGGCATATTTCAAAGATTCCTGATGGATGATTCTATCTGTTGTGCCCAGACAAAGACAGTCCTATTTCTTCTCCTGAGAGATGAGTTCAACTCATTTAAGGGCCCAGGAATGTCAATGAGTCACACTAGGTCTGCCATGCAAGGTGAGTTATTGAAAGTATTAGTAAGAAAAGATCTTTTTGTTACTGAGCTGAAGATTTTATTTAGTGCTTGATGCCATGGCAGCCGTCTCAGTGTGAAAGCGAAGTTGTTGAAAGCGTAAACAGGTGAAAATTAAATTAAGAGCTTTTAATGAAGTACACATGAAGCAAGAATTTGAAAAATGGATGAAACATGGGACCTGCAAGGTAGTAACTATGGCAAGTTGCATTCATAGGATCAGGCCATGACTTTTACTCATTGCTGTCTTGCATGATTCTGTTAGCTGCAATATATTACTTTGTCTGTAGATTGTTTCTATTGCTTCTTGAAAAGTCACACTGCTGTTTTTCAAAGTCAGATAGACACATTTTGTTCTAAAAGGTCTATTTACTTCTGCATTTAATAAAAACTTTGTGAATATCCCTCCAAGACACTGAAATCAGTGCAGCATCAAGCCATTAGTTGGCTTATGTTCAACTAGAAAGCCAGATAAGTTTTTCCATATTTAGTTTTTCTGGTTTTGGAAAATAATTGTTCATATTTATTTTCAGCTTTATCACTACCTGGCAAACCTGTTCTTTCTAACCAAATCTCTGCCACAACTTCCATAGCTTTTGAAATGCCCTCTCTGGGCCAGAAAGGATGTAGTTTTCTGTAGTGTTGTCTCATATGCTGTGTGGTAAATGGAGAGATATCCAGCAAAATCCTTTAGGAGTAGTCACTTTAGTACTATCAAACTGAATAATTATGTACAAAATCTCAGACTTTCTCTATAGAATATTCGTCACTTTTATTTTTTTATCAATGGACTTTTGATGTGAAACCAGCATCCCAGGTTTTACAGTCTTCCCTGGGGATACCATGTGTCAAATATCTGTATCTTTTTCTTGGCAGCTTAATAAGTTATTGACATCCTTTTCTTTGAAAGTTTCCCTTTAGATGAAAGAGGCACCAACAAACTGTAGATGACAAAGCAGCTTGCATGAGATTCTGCTCTGCACTATTTGATGGAATAACCATTAATGTTTGTCAGTTGTATAAGGAAGGGCAAGAAGAATGAGACAAATCTTTGTATTCCATTGGGATGTCTGTTGAAGACAAAGAATGATGGTTGGCTGAAATGAGTATTAATTACTTAAACATACTGTGGACTGGGGCCAATGTGAAATTTGTGTTGTAACTAAATGTGGCAGCTCCCACTTTCGATGTCTGCCTGTGCTGCTCTGTAGCTTGAATGCTCCCCTCTCCTGTTTGTGGCTGTGACACCTTCTGCACCAATACTACACTTTTTTCAAAACTGATTTCCTTGGACCAGGAACCTCGGACCTTTAAGCTCCAGTTTGGTCTAATTTAAGACCACAGCCACGAAAATAATTTAATCAGAATTCTATAAAGTCAGTAGAAAGCCAAGTAAACATTAAAAAAAAGTGTTTCTATATTTTTAATTTTTAAAGGGCTGTCTAGCTACATTATATGTATGTATGTATTGTCATTTCTACAAGTATATTGCACCAGCAAGTGTTCTCAACTGAAGGATATTTTTGCTACTTCTTTTTGCTTTGTAATTTCTGTTATAATATATTTACACTTGTAAAAATGTTAAACAAGTGCACAAAATGATCCACTTGGTATTTTGACTTAACACTAAGCGAAGTAACTTGCATGTGAATACTGGATGTATGTGAATACTGGATTTTTATAGAATGGTGCTATTTTCATGTAACCACTGCTTAGAGGTGGGCTCTGCTTCCAATTTGTGTGCTTTCAAATGTACTCTGGTATATCTCTGATATTATAGACAGAAGTTTTATTATATTATTAAGGTATTATACTTTTTCTATAATACAGAAACATATGCTGCACTTATTTTTAAGACATGCTTCCATTTAATTATGTCAATATATGTGTTATTACATATAATAAATACAGAGAAATATACAGGAATGCTTTAACTGGTATTTTAAACTATTTAATTTAAGATAGATCATATTGTAAGTATGTACCTTAATTACGTATCCTTAGCAGTAATTAATACTAGTAAGCAAAACTAGACATGACCTTTTGTTTCCACTATTCTGTGTGGCTTAAGAGTAAACAATGTAGGTAGCATATTCCAAGTTTTCCTTTAAAATTGATTTTGAAATGCACTCTTTATATAATACTTATAAAATAATGGTATTTATACTTAATAGTACTAATATGGTGTGTATAAAAATATATGGTATATAATTGTATTTATACTTAACTTTTTTGTCTGGACAAACTCACTCATATTGGAATGGAGTAACAACTTTTTTTAAAAGGGGTTGTGCTTAAAATATGCAGATTCAACACTGACTTAGTATTTTAACTCTAATATCTTTATATCATTTGTTTTCATCTGTTATTATAGTGCAAATGCTGGGTCATTTGTTGAAGTAATATAATCACCTTTAATTTAGTTTATTTCCTATGTAATAAATAGCATAACCAATATGCCTTACCAAGCGTTTGATCTTAAGGAGTTTTATTTGTAAAAAAACATGGGTGAAAGGTAAAATCCCTTATCAGGCAGCACCATCTGAACTCTTCAGAACGAGATTCAGGAGGGCTGCAGATCAGTGTCAGGTATTCTTCTCAGTGGGAAGTGTTTGCTTAATTGCCATGTTTTGGAAATTTGGCCCCAGCACCGGATAGAAATGTGACTCCAGCAGAAGCAGAAGCCTGCCAGGGTCTGCTGCAGGGGTACACCCTGCCCTTCAAGCACCACCTGTTCTGAGCTCCACAAGAGGGAACTGCCCCTGCCCGGTGGAAATACCGCAAACACAGAATGAAAGGAACAGGAGTTGTCTGGGCTGCAGGCAGGCTGCAGGAGCAGAGCTCCTATGAGACCTCTTGGGTGTTGAGGACTCGAGTGCTTTGCTATCTGTGGGGCCTGAGGCCTCTGGCAAGGGAAGGATTTGTAACATAAGACATTTACCTTAGGGGAAAATAATTACACTGATGTCATGGCTCAGTATGTTCTACATACTAGACCCTATCTCCAAAGCATTTCCTTTTTCCTCTTGTGTTGCAGAGGTTTTTTCCTTGTTTATAAAGGGCTTTGCAGTTATCTAAGGATTTTTAAAAATCATTTTCATTATTTTTTACCAATTTCAACAAAGGCACTATTTTAATACTTGACTTTAAAATAACTTTAGGTACAGGAATGCTTTACAATTAACTTTATACATGAAAAATACTTAAAGGGCTGTACTCTGACTTGGAATTTAAGCACAAAACCTACTGAAGTTAGAGATGCTTTTTATTTCTTTAGGTGCAGGGCAGGATTTAGCTGAAAATGTGCATCCATCACAAAGTTTTCTGTTCTGATGTTTGATAGCACTGAACTTGAAGCCTAATTCTTTTTTTCTTCTTACTTCTGTTGCAGCAAAGACAAAATTTTCACATGGGGGGGATCATTTTTTCTTTTCCTTACCTTCACAGTCCTCTGAAGATACCAGTCACTAAATGCAGGACCTTTCACTTCTAGTCCTAGTCCTCTGTACTTATTTTTTTAATTCCTCAACTCCAGATTTTGCTGTTCTGCTGGGCAAGTCTTTAGTTTAATCCAAATGACAATCCTCGTCCCCTGATAATACAATTCTTTCTTCCCGTCCTCCTAAAGAAAGTACATGAAACTTATAAATGCAGATGCCAACCCGACACAAACCCACAGCTTGCCTCCTTCACACTCTTCTGGTACAACAGGAATCCTGCTTTCACAACTCTCCCAATTATTGGCTGGGAGCAGCTGAAAGCTTTGAGACTGCCCAGAGCCAGCCAATAATTGAGAGGTTTTGGGCAGAGTGACATACGGCTGTGAGTGTGCTTGCAAGGAGGTGGCCATGAGCCCATGTGAGGTCTGCATCTGGTCTGAGAAACTTTATGTACTGCACTGCTTTAGGAGAATTGGAATAACAGAAGACAGTGGAAATCAGTCCCGGAAGAGGGAGATTCAAATAAAGACCAGATGATTATTGCATTCAGTAAAGCTGGCTCAGGAAGGTGTGAATTACACACTTTCCTGCACCACAGAGGCCTCTTGAGCTGTAAGCAGCATTTATCCTCTGGGAACACAGGTGGTGATTCCACCTCTGTCCCCAGCTGGATTTATTTTCAAGGAAGCTTTACATTCCACCAGCAACTCAGTAAGTGGTTCACCAGCGGAGGCCACTATGGGAAGGTAAAAAATAAGCATGCTCCTTCTCAGTTCCCTGGCTCGCCTCCACTTTCTGGTCTTTTATTTATTTATTTGGCATATCTGCTCACCTACACTTTTCCTCTTCAGCATTCTTCCACTACAGACTGTCTTTCCCTGACAGGTTTTCTGCTGCATTGGTTCGAGGTCTATTGTCCTGCAGAATTAGCCTTCCAGGAAAGTGCGAAAGCTTCCTTCCAGTGAATGAGAATGCACTAAGTGTTCAGAAATTTACTGACCATGAAAATCCTTCGTTAATAGGGGAGAATAGACTTGATGACCTTTGTATTTTTTCCTCCTCCTTTCTGTTGCTCTGAAGCTTTACCCACCTTTCCACGCCACTTCTGTGATAAAGGCAAATTTTACAACTCTTTTTCAGTGGGCAGTCCAATAAAATTGGCTCAGATGATACCCCACAGAGAACAGACTACGTTCCATTAACATTCACAAGTACCTGACATGACGACAAGTCACTAATAATCCTTTTTTCCAGTCACGAAAACTGTGACTTTACTTCTTCCAATCAAGAATGATTTTTTTAAACTTGCACCCTATTTTGACACTATCTGGATTTATTTTTCTGTAAACACACAAACAATACAAATTAATATTATTAGTGATTTGCTGTTCTACCAATGCTCTAATTTGACTATGGTCCTTTCAACCATCTGTTCTGGCCTTCTCATGTTCTCATCCCCTCACTATGTTTATAAAACTTATCTTTATTTTTCAGTAGCACGTTCAATAGAATTTTTCATTTTCTTGAAAATAGAGATTAATGGCAGAGAGTTGTCAAAAGACCTTAAGAATTATAATTCAATACATAAGTTGCTTTTTATATAGCATGACATTTCAGCCAATCACTGCTGTCACTTTTGTCCTTCCTATGGATAAAAATATGCTATGGAAAAATAAAAATCCTACTACCATGCAAAGATCTTCTTGAGCTGCTAATTTTAATAAATGTCCACAAAAAAGTCTACAGCACTTTAAAATGAGCTCTAAGACTTATTTTCTTTTCTGCTGAGAGAGGGGAAAAAAAAGAGGATGTATGGTGACACAGAGCAAATTTGACAGTGCTTATGTTAAATGAACGAACCTACAACAAATTCTATACTCCGATAATCGAAAACAAATTCATGCTGTTTTACCGTGACCACTTTATATGGAAATTTAGGGATATAATTCGGAACAGAATAACAGTAATTATCATACTCTCTGCATTAAATTAAAACCAGAAATGTTGATCTGTCTAATTGTAGGCATTAAAAATAACTAGTTTCAAAAAAAGAGGGATGCAAACGGGAATATGACATAATGACATTACTCTTATAAACAATTCTGCCATTCTCCTTTGGCTCTCAGTGCTGAACTGTCACCTATTAGAGCAGATACTTGCTTTTTCTGGTTGCAAAAGGAATGGTACATTCACGTGAGCTATGTATTTAAATATTGTGGGGCAGGGGCAGAAAACAGAAAACCACAGCCAGCTTGAAGGAAAAAACTACAGATTTCCACTTAGATTGGTCCCCATGTCCTTACTGTTGTATGCACTCTAATGGATATTAAAACTTGCTCAGCAAGTGTCAAAAGTTGCTAGCAGTCTGCATCTTGCAGAAGAAACGGTTAAAAAAAATTTTAAAAGCACCCTTTCAACAGGATACCTTGTGCCAGAGATTAATAAAGGGCTAGAGGCACTTCATTCAGTCCACACCATTTGTGTTTCATTGCCAAGTACTGCCATGATAATCATTCATGTTTGCTACATAACCTGGATTAAACTGTGGCCTTTACGAGCTCTGTCACTGTTTTGAGAGAAGAGTGAGTTCCATGGCTTATCAAAGTGATGTTCATCTACACTGTAAATATAAAGGTAATCTTTTTCATTGAAAGTTATTTCTTAAATGAATTTCTGGCTTTAGTCATTAAGGCTCTGAAGGTACTTAGCAAAGGCTCTAAAGTGATTTCTGCAAGATATTTCAAATCTCCTTTTCTTCTTTTTGTAAGAAACTGGAAAATTGCATTATCTGAATGGTTTTTAGTAGGGGAGTGGGAGACAGTTTGAAGGATAGAAGTTCAAGTAGCATAAAAACACAGGAGAGAGACAGGAAGGATATAAAAGGTTTACTGCAATTGATGCTTGTATTCCACCTATGATCTTGTCTGAGATTCTCTCCTGAGGGCAGAGACCCCACGTAGGATGTGAGGCTTTGCCTGCAGGCCCCGAAAGATGGGAACATGTCACTATTCTTCAGCTGCCAAAAAACGTGTGTGCAAATCCTAGCGATAAAGCAAATGCTATTCGGCTCTCTAATATCCGAAGAACTTTCGGACTCCAAAATCTGGATGCATGGAGAGGCATATTTCAGCCTATATTTAGCATCAGCATTCAGCATAGTCTTGATAATAACGTGTCATATCTTCAAAGCAAATGCTGGTTGCATGTGTTGCTGGTTTTCTCATAATTATTAGGCTGAACGCAATAGGCAAAGTCAGACTTTGTATTTAGAAGCTCTGTAAGTGTTCTTCAACATTTTACCAGTAGATATACAACAGCACTACTGGATGAAGGCTAGGCCACTCTGTTATGTCTTCTTACTCCAGTATTGAAATTGTTTATACCTACGTTCTTTGGCCATTCAGCTGTTCCAAAAAGTAAACAGTCTTGTCTTATTGGCACAAATGCAAACAGAAAACCCTTTTGGAGGTCCAGCATGTGCTACCGAGTTTTAAGCTTCCACATGTGAGTGTGAGCATTGGAACTGTATTTGTTATCTAAAATCAAACTCCTTGAAATATAAGGACTGCGCTTTTTGGAGTCCTGATACAAATGCAGCTAGAAATAATCCAAAAAAGGCTATGATTGCATTTTTTCCACAAAAATCATGCATGCGCATCATGTTTGTACCTGGGTCAGAAACACATTTAAGCATTGTACCCACACATTTCTGAAAAGGCACTGAATGGGAGCTGGGAAGAAAAAAGCATTTGAATTCTCTGATACTGCCCAAGGATTTTCCCCCCTGGTTCTTTGCCAATCCCATCAACTTCCCAGTGCTCCAGGTGCTGTGCAGCCCAAGGGCAGAAAGGCCAGTGAGCAACTTACCTGCACTGCTGCAGTTAAGCTTGGCTTTCAATACTGCCTTAAGCAATCAAATTATTTTAGTTCTTTCAGTAAGTCTTAAAAAATATATGTATTTTGCCAGCTACCTGAAAACAAGGAATAAATAAATCCAGAGATATCCAGATTTTTTCCACAGATGTTTTGTGAACACCAGAGGAAGCTAAAATAATGAAGCATTTTTTGCAGATCCCTTATAAAGGTCTTGTCTTTACCTCTCAACTAAAATAGTGAGAAAAATATTAATATTTTGAAGAGAGACGTGAATATTTTTATGAAATGTGCCAAGTGGAAAAACCAGGGTGGTGGAGGATATACGGTTTGCTCTCCATGACTAGAATCTGTATATAAGAGGAGAATGATGGCAATCCACAGCCGTGTTGACAATTCAGACATACAGGAAATACCCTTGTAGGAAACTAATACCATCTGGGTTTGGCCCAAGATGTGTGAATGAGAAATATGTTTCTTGTTGAGAATGCAAAGATAGTTTTGGACATTGCAAAGAAGGAATGTGTTAAGCATGCACAGTTATAAAAATGAAATAGGGTGAGGCACTGCATGCATATGGAATAATTGGAGGAATATGTTTGTGTGCGTCAATAGCTGATGCAGACATAGAACTTCAGAACTCATTTGTCCTAAGACAACCAGTAAATTACTATGAAAAATATCTTCAGTACAAATGGCTGGAAGCTCTCTGAATAAAGACAGCATTGGAAAATACTGATTTGTCCAAGCCCCTGCTTTCCCTGATGGAAAGGGAGGTTTGCTTGTCACACATGTTGTATTTGGGGGGCAAAAAGTGAAATAGTTTTGAAATTCTTGAAACATCCAGTTTTAATACGTGTAAAAGTGGGAATTTTGATTATTTCAGAGAGTTGTTTTCAGTTAAGAAATTAGTTTTAGTTAAAAGAATGTCAACACTGAAATGAAATATTTCATTTGGCCCTTTCTGAGAACCTTTCAGTCCACACTTGGTGAGAGTATGTTTTCAGAATCTCAGAATATTCTCACTCCTCTCTATCCTGTTCTTGCATTAACTGTCTGAGATTTTAGTGTCTGTTCTTGGCATAGGAAGGCTCTTTGGTTTCTAACGAAGCCATTGCCAGCATTCTGAGGTTCCTAAGACTCGCTGCCTGCGGGATGGATTTTTGCCTCTCCCTTGACACCCTCATCTACTTGTGAAAGCCCCAGCAGTGCTGATTTTTCTGTTATTTGTGAGAATAATGAATGCCTTGCATGGATAGGAAAAAGTTCCAGGCTCTGTTTTTGGTGCACATTTGCCTTCTTCTCCAGACCAGCCTTGAGTACTATCGTCCTTCCTCTAAGTTCAGGCTCTAAATGCTCTTTTTAAAGGGAAAATAAAAGGTTTGCTAGTCTTTCATGTCTGTCAAGATTCTGGATTAACCCTGTTCCAGGCTCAAAGACACTTATTATACAAATTACCTGTTCCTTAGCTGAGCAATGCTCATACGATGACAGTTAATGTATCTTGGTCTTAATTTGGTTTTCAGCAAATTTTTGACGTATCTGATTTCTCACTATTAAACACTCCCAGAGATATTTATTTAACATGTATTAATTGTTTAGTGCTTATCCAGAAGTCTGAATGCAAAAAAAAGAAAAAATAAGTTTCATTCTTTTATTTTCCATTCTTTTTCAGTACGCATTGAACTTGCATAGGACTTGAGACGTTTAGACAGGATGACCAAAGTCTCTTGAACCAAATGTTATTAAGACACTGAAGGCACACTATTGGGTATCTTTGATTGATGGGTTACATTCAGGTTGACATGGGCTATCTGGAG
This sequence comes from Cnemophilus loriae, assembly GCA_013397755.1. Classification (NCBI taxonomy): domain Eukaryota; kingdom Metazoa; phylum Chordata; class Aves; order Passeriformes; family Corvidae; genus Cnemophilus; species Cnemophilus loriae. The sequence continues at coordinate 5,228,823 of VZTF01003561.1, read as the reverse complement.
AAGCAGTGAGCCTGGAGGCACAAACAACAGCCCTTTGCAGAGCCCACTGAGACTGCAAGTGTGAGCAGATCAGCAGGGCTGAGTTCTCTGCTTGTTAGCTAGTAGCTTATGGATGTATGACTTGATGGTAAATCCATCCCTTGTTCCTTGAAAATGAATCGTTAGTACCCATTTCAGCTTTGTTATAACACTGTGTTAAATTAGTTCATAGAATCACAGAATGGTTTGGGTTGGAAGGGACCTTAAAGATCATCTCATTCCAACCTCTTTGCCATTCTCAGAGACACCAGACCAGACTGCTCAGAGCCCCATCCAGCCTGGCCTTGAACACTTCCAGGGATGAGGCATCCACAGGTTCTCTGGGCAACCTGTGCCAGGACCTCACCACCCTCACAGGCACAAATTTCTTCCTAATATCCAACCTAAACCTACCCTCATCCTTTGCTAGGCTGGACACAAAGCACTGCTTTCACTTGCATTTCCTATGGAACGTGCACATCTGCCTTGCACATCTGCCTCTCGGGAGGATTTACGACTGTGCAGGCCTTGGATTTTCCAAGCTGTTTATGCTTAGGTGTTATGCACATATTCACTACATGCACTTGCATCCAGCATTTAGGTGAACACTGTTTTCCTTGGCCTTGTAGATTAAATTCTCATCAAATGTAATTGTTTTTGTAGCCCCAAAAGTGGAACATGAGTGGATATAAACAGTGCACGCATGCTTGATTTGCATATCTTAAGGCTTAAATAAATGGTCTTTGAACTATCTAGAAGAATTTATTTCACAGTAAAGAATAAACTAATGTTGTTATGCCTAAAACATACAATTCCACTGTTGGGGAAAAAGGGTTTTGAAAACCGTGCACTTCACGTATGTGCCCTGTGTATTTTTAAAGAACTCATTAAATTATGGTTGTACTACATATTTTAAATATTGACATTTCTGAGTGGGGTTTAATTTTTATTCTGCCAAATGTTGTAAATTCCTGTTTTGGATTCTGGGGATTTCAGTGGAGGTGGAAAACCACTAATAATTTCTTCTTGTTCACGCAACTTATATTCACTTGCATGTTTTAACTTGAGGCAGACCTTTTCTATTGATGCTGATAACACTGTTCTGAGTGTAAACCAAACTCTTTTTGAGTTGGAAAGAGTAAAATTTCCTTTAAGTAATGGCAGTGATCATTACCTTAATACAAAAGTTTGTTTCATAAGGCCCTAATTCAGCAAGTATTTAGGCACATGCCCAAACTCCACTGGTTTTTTTTGTCTTGTACAAAACAGGATAACATGAGGCAGCCAATTCTCTCCACTTCAGCATTTACTTGACTTTTGGTGTCAGTAAATGAGATCTGATACAATGGTGATGAGGGGATTTATCAATCAAAAATGCTTCTGATTGAGGAGGAAAATAATTACTGGGAAAAATGGAGAATTTTCTCTTAATTAATCTTACCCTGAGATTTCATAGATTATTTTATGGTCTGTAGCTAACGTGGTGGTTATGCAGCTAAAGGCATTATCTTCACATCATTATAATGAAACATAACACTGGTGTCCTTGACTTTATTAGCCAGGCTTCACTGGTATCTGACATTATATATTTCCTATTATAAATCTAAATAAGAACTTACATTGACCTGCATTAGACCAAACATTAAACAATTTACTAAGATTACAACTTTAGGAAAAAAAAAGAAGTCTTTTAGACCACCAAGAAACAACCATAAATTTAAGGAAATATGAGGTTTCCACCATGTGACTTCCCCTGCAGAGTTATGCAACAGACTGCTGTTACTTAAAGGTCATACATAAAAAATTTATGGTACATTTTTTAAGAGATTTATGGTGTTTCTATTTATACAACTTATATGTCAACAATTTAAAGGTATAGTATACTAAAATAACAAATTAAACTCTAATCCCTTTGAATCCTTGATAAAATAGAATGCTTTAATGTAAGTCATATATAAAAGAGGTTTAATAAATGTATCTATATTAATTGATGTGGTATGTGTGATGTAATGATTAGCTGTTTATTATCTATTACAGATCATTTGCTCATTTTTATCCTGAAAATCATTTGCAAATGGGGCTGGTTAGGAGAGCATTCCTTGGAGAATAGGCCCATTACATGGTGGCGTAGCTCTCTTCAGAATTGCTCTACAAATCAGTCTCAGAACTAACTTTCCTTCTGTGCTGAGCTGAATGATGCCATTGGTATGACCTAGACCTCTTGCTTTGGGATATCTTTGAACTCAAATACCCATCATTTACTGAAGATGTTTCTGGATTTTCTGGAAGTAAAAATTTGTAACACTATATGATGGTACCAAGCCTTAGTTATTTGCAGAACTTTATTTGCTTTTCACTGGAATGAAATGAGAGCAGTTAGACACTCAGCATTGCTGAGACAAGAGGGTGGCAAAGACTGAGAGGGGGCAATTTCTCAAAAGCTTTACCAGTAGGACTTGAACTCAGCCATAGGAGTCACGTTGTCAACCTTGCCTTTGCACACCTAATGTAAATATATTTGTGTTGGAGTTGAGACTGAGAATGCATCACTTTATGCTGTCTGGCAGAGATTATAGATGCTAAATTCATCCTTGAATTCTGCATATTAAATTAATTCATGAATATGAAGGCTCCATTGGGGCACAGCATTCAAGTCCCCTAAAGTGTGTAAGCACTTTGACACCATAAATATTAATTTCTCGTGAAAACAAGTATTCAGAGATAAACAAAGGTCCTAATATGTATAACATCTATGAACATGCTCAACCATAAATACATTGATAAGACTGTTGCCTTTGAGGTCAACCATAAACACGGTGCTGAATGGGGCAAGAGCATTTGGAGAAAGATACTAATATGGTCATGGAGATTTGTGGTGTTGTGGCCTAATCTTGTCCTCAGTAAAGAGCCCAGGAATGCAGGCTGGTGGTGCTAAGTTCCTGAAAATAGGGAGGGGAATTCTCCACAGTTCTCTGGTTTGCTGTGCCACCCACCAGGTTTTAGTTGTGGAGTCCCTACTGACTCGAATCCTTGAATCTCGTCCCTTGATGACTCTCACAGTATTCCTGTAGGGATGCCCTTCGTCTGGGCTTGAAAAGTGTTTCTTGCCTTGCCGTGGGAGACACTGTTTTATTGGTGTCCTTGGCTGCTGCTGTCTCCGGCTCTGAAGATAACACAGAGCACCTGAGCAGTCCTGCAGAGCTGGAGCTGATCCTTTAAGAGGTCCTCAGCAAAATTACCCAGCAGACCTTTGCAAAAAGAGCTTATGCAACCCTGGATTACCAGGTTTCTTGCTGTAAAGTAGAGCTCTACGGGTTCTGTGGATTTTGGATGTTTCCAAGGTTGTGGCACCCTGTGATTTGTCTTTGCTGACTGCAGGAACATATCGCTATTCCTAAGCTGGTCATCACCCCTTCATCAGCATAATTCATTCCCATAGTAAGAAACTGTTGTAAAGAAATTAGCTACAACTCTTCCAGCAGGGTTTATAGGTTCGTAGGCCAACCTAAGCAGCAATTAATTTAAAAGAAGATGTGATCATTTCCTATCTTTTATGAGCATTAAATAATATTTTTTTTTCTTTTTGACAAAAAATATTTGACATGTCAAAGGAATAGAATAAGAGCTGATAGTATCTATGGTATTTTAAAATATGAATATCTTTTATAAATAAGAAAATCACAAAGTGTTAGAAAAGAATAACAGATATGGCATTTTAAAAGCTGTTTTTCTTTATAACTCTAAGTCTAGAGTTTCAGAGAGAAAACACTAATAAAAATTAGTCAGTCATCTTTATGATGTCACTCTCATAATTTCCCTTGAAGTAAACTAGCAAGTACAAATAATATTTGTAATGTCTGACATCATCTATGTAGCTTTCCATATGCTCAGACTTTGCGTTAAATTTAGTGATGTTTCCCATTTGTTAGAGAGAACACCTTCTGGGTGGAATGGATTTCATTAAGAAAATCTCTCTGAAGTTAAGCCATCTTTGTAACTTGTTTGAAACAAAACAAAACCAAACCCCAAACTGTCCAGGAATGATAGGAGTACAGCAGTAGCAACTTGTCAAAAATGTGATTGTCTGTAAGAACCAAAGTTTCTGTCCCAATTCTGAGGGCTCACATGAAGAAAGGAACCATGCTTTTCAGTGTTGCTCTCTTCAAAAAGAAGTAAGCATCATCATAATTGTTTTATGATTGTATATGAATCGTAGGAAACAATTTTCCCTTCCATGTGGCAAATGCACATTTATCACAGTTGGTCTGCAAAGACTTCTTAGAATCAAACTTAAAAAATGTTTTGGAGGAGTCATGGACTCATTTTTTGTTGCTTCAGCATGACTGGCTCATCAGTATCCTTGTCCTTAGACAAATATGTACCAGTTGAGTTAATTTGTAATGGAATTATCAACTGGAATTATATCTTTCAAGGCATCTTTCAAAGATATGCAGTACACAAATGATGTGGACCAATTTAATCCAAAGACCCCTGACAACTTTTTCAAACAGCATTACTTAATATAAACTTGAAATTTAAGTAAATATTATTCATTATTCCTGATCTTGTTGTTGTTGTTGGAAGACTCGGGCATCTGTTTTAAATGATATCATTATTTACATATGGTGACTTTTGCATTTGAATGGACATTAGCTAAATGTGACAGTTATTCAAATTCAAAGTAGAAAAAATTACTAGAGTTGTCAGAATATTGTAATACACTGATATATTATTCCTTGATAAATGCCAACATTTTCTATTACACCCCCTCCCGCCCAAAAAGGAATAGGAAATTCACATATTTGCAATCTATACTTAAGTACTGAATGGAACAGTTTCTGAAAGAAAAATAGCTAACATAAACATAATTTCTTCATTAGAAATATGAGGTATGTCATAATTAGGAGAGACTCACTAAAACTACAGAAACCATATTCCCTTAGGAGAAAAAGAACAATAACTTCTGAAAAAATGAGAGGCTGTACACAGCTTGCTATATCTGAGGAATAAAAATGTAACTGCTTAAACTTATTTAAAAGTGGTAAATTCACTTCCTCTACAAATTCATAAACTCAGGAATATTTCCTTGCAATTGTTCTTGGAACTGATAGAGGAAAATCTCCCAGGGACACACGAAATGTAATAAGTGTAATATGAAAATTGCCCTTTCTGCTATGAAGATTGAAACAAAGCAGATATTCTGCAGAACACCAGCAGGTTCCCCTGCTCTCTGCCCATAGGGGCTCTCCCCACAGTCTCACTGCATGAGGGACCCATGAACCTCGTCAAAGCTGACTGTATGGAAGGAATGTGGGCTCAAACATTTGCAGGCATGCCACAGAACCTCAGCAATCCAGTCTCTTGTTAATTACAACTAATATTTCATTATGTTGTGGAATTTTCAGCTACATAGCTGTGTGTACACATCTTAGTATGTTGTGTAGCCAATGCTTGCAATTAAATTACAAGCCTTGTGAAGTAGAAGAGGTGTATTGAAAGCTGAAATTAGTAGAATAAAGCATTGCAAGTAGGTTTTCAGCTTTTTAATTTGAAACCTTCAGACTTCTTGATTGCAGGAAGAAATCTGAGAACACAAATCAAACTAAAAAGTAAGGAGGCAGTGAATTTCCACCGCCCCTGTTTTCAAGTGGACTTTTTAAGCACGTGGCTTTTAAGCCAATTTCATGATTTTGGAGTCTGCCTTATGCGTGTGTGAATGGACAAGATTGAAGGTACTTTACATGGCTTATTTAAAAATAACATCCTAACCCAAGCTATAAATCACAATAAGTATTTAATGCCTTACGTATATAATAAATATTCAAGTCTAAGTATCTGGTTACAGCAGTGATTAAGAGTTCTGAAAATCAACCCCTTAAAGGACAGTCTTCAGTGGAAATAGTGCGAGTGGTGAGGCTTCTTTCACACCCTTCTATGCACATGTGCAGTTCACAGCCATTAAGTCAAAAGCATCACAGCATCTGTTATTTCTGAACACTGATGCACATCCATACACTTGGCAAATCTCATTTGCATACTGCTGTTTGAGGAATTAAAGCAATTCTTATGGCAGAGAGGAGCCAGCCTGATCTGAAGTTCTAAACATGACAGTGTTTAATGCAGCTGGATGGGTTTCATGGTGGGAAGAGGGACAGAAGGATAAGAAAGATATCTCAGGAAGTCTATCTCTATATTCTGAAGTTTTTAAACCAAAAGCTTGATCTTCGTTGAGCTGGGGAAGAACTACCTCTGACTGGATAGCCCAGCCAGAAGGAATGAATCAGAACCACAGATACAGATTCCTGCAGACTTTTTCTTTTCCAAATCCCATTACATTTGCAACAATACAGGCAGGGAACTGACTGGCTGGGGACAGCTCTGCTGAAAGGGAGTGTGGGGTCTCGGCAGAGAGCAAATTGAACGTGAGCCAGCAGAGTGCCCTGGCAGCGGAGAAAACCAGCCGCAGACTGAGCTGTTTAACAAAAGCACAGGCAGCAGAGGAATCCATCATCCTCCCTTCTCTCTGCGCTCAGGAGGCTGCAGAGAGAGAACACTGCACCTGGTTCTACAGCCCCTCAGTACCAGAGTGGTGTCGCTACACCACAGTGAGTCCAGTGAAGGGGGGCTGGGGACTGGAGCGTTTGCTCTCTGCAGAGAGGCCGCCAGAGTGGGGCTTGTTCAGCCCAGGGAACGGAAGGCTTTGGGATCCTGATCTGCAAGTGGGGTAGTTAAGTGGGGCAATGAAATTAGAGAATGACATCTCCAATGTAATTGTCCTCTGCGGGAGTCTGTGACTCTTATGCTAGTCTAGGGTTTTTGGCAAAACATTTCTGTGGCAGGTATTGTTGGAAAACCCTAATCAGTAAAAAAACCGCAGTTCATGCATCCAATCTAAATATCTAACCTATCAAGCTGCTGGTTATTTTGTTATGGACTTTCTCTCCTTTTCTTTTTCTGTTTTTACTAGAATTTCTAGTCTTGACCAGCGAAGGTTTCCAAACAACCTTCCTAAGAATGACGAGAGGAATTCTGCACTTAATTAATGACAGGGACTACAATATCTAATTTGCATACACTGGATAACTTCCTTGATCTATACAGAGCAATGAGTCCCTTTTACTGAACAATAATTTAATTTCATGGCACAGCAGGTCTCTGTGAGCAAGGACCACTGACTTTATAGGTGCCTTTGAAGCTGTCTGTCTGAATTTAATTGTCTTACTGTATATTGTGTCCAATATTTTGCAATTTTATAAGCATCCCCAGAAGCGTATCTTGACCATTCCTAGTTACTGTTGGAAATGCTTTCTATTGCATCCAGCCCTGATATGAGACAGCCACACATGTGAGTCTGATAGAGTAAATGATCTATCAAGTCACCAAGCTTTGCAGCATACCTCAGGTTTCACATAAAAACTGATTTTGAGATGCTTGGTTCTGTCCCACACGGAAAACAAACACTAACACTACGTTATTTCCGGACGAGGAATCTGAAGCAAAGATTAAACGTGATTGTTCTATAGGCTACCACACCAGCAGACATAGGACCTACCTGCACCCAGTTTTATTGACAGATGGCCCAATTCCCTATCAGGAAAGCTACATGGCTGCTGTATTTTTTGTAAACAATTGGATAATAAACTATAGTAGTAGAAAATCTGCAGGTGAGTACTTCATTAATTGATGCTGAATCGAAACCATCAAAGCAGCAGGATGTAACAGACGAGTGATTATGTTGCTCAAATGTCATTCCTTCCAAGTGTGACAATTCAATTTGCCAAACCTTTTCATCAAAGAAAAAACAGAATGAAAAGGCAATATTGCCTTCACTGAAATGTATTACTTCACCTATTTCTGCTAGATCTTATTTTTTCCAAATGAAATATATTTTTAGATGCCGTCAAACAAAAACCCTTTTCAATACTATTTTATTCAATTGTATCTTGCTGTATTGCTGAGGATGCTGCTGAGTTAAAGAGTGACAGTATTCATTACCCAAATATTTCAAACCCTCTTTTAGATACTGATCAATATCTGCATTTTATAGTTGGTTAGATTTTTGGAGTTGTCACTGACACTTTCTGTATTTTTTCCAGGATACAACAGAATAAGGTGAGAGAGCTCTTTGTGTGTTTAAAGATTCTTTATGTTATATTGAATTACTGTGCCATTTCATTACTTATATTTAAAAAATTTCTCTAGACTTCCTTCCAATGCACTCAATTTTGTATCACCATCAAATTCTGACACTTAGTTATGAACTTTCCAAAGTAACAGCTGATTTTCTGGAAGCAATACAAGATTACACATTTTAAAATTTTTTTAAAGATATGGATTATTTATTTCTTTTATTTGTTTTTCACTCCTGATTTAGAAGTGTACTGGAGATATGTCCAGAGGCATTGGTATAGAGCAGTTCTTGCCTGAGCGCAGTCAGAACCACAACAGGGCGTTTTTATTGCATGAGCAGCAATCTCTCATACCACTTTCTTCAGAAACACCAAATAAAAACTTCTAGAAATATAAACTACTTTTTCTTCATTATCTTACAGATTCTTTGACAGCATTCTGTTTGTGGCAAGAAATTAACATATAAACAAAATGCTTTTTTGACCTAATTTCACAATTCTCCTTATTTTTCATCTAGGATTTTTGTGGGTTCTCCCTTCTATGTTATTTGCAGGATGACCTTCAGAGCCCTTTTACAGCCAGACTCACAGATGAAATTTTGTAAAAGCAAATAGTACAGCTTCATTATCTTAACTACTCAAATTTTCAGTTGCTTTAGAGCACTCATTTTCAAGCTGTTTCATGCTGGTCCTTTCCATGATTTCTCTTCTCCTTCTTTTTTTTCCCCCTTCTCATCCAACAGGTGGAGAAACAGCGAATGTTAAACACCAACTATGGGATGTGCTTTTCTCAGTTTCTCTTATGGAAAGAAATCAAGTTGTATCTTTTGATTTTATACTCTATTGGTCCACCTAACTAGCCTCTGCCAAAGATCATCACCTAGCTTGAGGAAGTTCTTTTATCATGATGTCTTTAAAAATTCTCTTTATTTTTCTCTATTTGTCCTTTAAATTTCCTTTTAAACCTCAGAATGTTGTTCTACCATGAATATTTATGGGAAACTCCTACTTACTCTGTCAGTGAAACAATGGCAGGATATAACCCGTACTCTGGTGTTCTGAATTTATATTCTGCTCTATTAGTGTCACTTGAGTTGGATTTCCATTTTATTATAGGATTATTATTTTTTAGGGGCCTGAACATTCCCTTGTACCTTGTAATGTTTCTCACCTTCTTGATTCCTGATTGTTCCAGTATATACATATTTTCCCTGAGTCTAATAAGGTACTTTTAAAGAACTTCCATGCTGCTTCTATGGATTTTAATTTCCTAACTTTCCCCTTCAGGCTATTTCTAACTTCCTCAATATAAAAATCTTCCTTTTTTGAAAAGTACTGTAATATTATTACCTTATGGTGGGTTCCCACGGGAGGATGTTGAGCTTAATTATATTATGGTCACTTTTATTTAGTGGCTCAACCACGTTAACTTCCTGAATCAACTCATGTATTTTGCTCAGGATCTGCATCAAGGCTAGATTTGCCCTTTCAGTATTCCACAGAAATTGTGACACCTTACAAGTGAAAGCCCATGATGATGCCCAGTAATGTATCTCAAGTAATCAGTTGTTGTTGGGCTAAGATTCAGCTGAAAACAAACTTTAGTAGTGAACTATATGGTAGTTCTGAAAAGCAGATTGAAATATGGTTTGTCTTTGAACTAGATCCACTGCTTCTCTGAACTTATAAACATGACTTTGAAAGAATGTACACTGTTTTCCTGATTAGAAGTTCCTTCTCTTTTTTTTTTTCCATTACTCATTTATTTCAACCCCAGTTTTAAAATCTATCTCATTAGAAAAGCATTCTCAATAACAGAAGTTGAAACAAATATAGACACGTGTATCCTCGTTCAACACAGAGCTATTACTATTACATGTTATGAGAACACAATATTTGGTCTGTACTAGACTCAATTTCTTTATTATTTTAAATCCCAAACTGATTATCTTAAATCAAACTTTTCTTAAATTTGCCAAGAAAGAAATGCTTGCTTCATTAATGTTATAATTTGTGGTTCACAATTTGAAAGAAAGCTAAAAATAATTTCTAAAATAGTGTGTCTTTCTGACATAAACACAGCTAACTTACATTTTTGCAGTTTCCAGGATTGTTTCACTTGTACAAAGCAGTAAAAGTATCCTGCTCTTTCCATTTTTCTCGTACTATAAGAACCAAGAAAGCAGGAATTTGTTTAGCTCATTGGCTCCATTTATCCCGAGCCAAGACCATGATCTTGGAAACCCTGTAACTTGGCTGAATACAGTACAAAGTTCTTTGCAAAAAGCCAGTGCAATTAGAACAACGCAGTGTATGTTCAGTCTCAAAATTAAGACGATAAAGTTTCAAACAGCTAGAACTGAAACAAAGTATCATGGACCCAGACCTTTAATCAGCTGAACACAAATCCTAATTCCACTAGTTTTTGATCAAATGAAGAATTGTGTGCTTGAGGACAGCATTAAGAAAACACTATTCTACCTTTTTGTAAATGAGCAGAATTCACACAAGAAAACAAGGGAACATAATGGAAGAAGTGCAAGGTTTGTGCAGTCCAGCCTTGGGAGCTTCTCTGAATACTCCAGACAGAGTGATACTATAACACAGCAATACCCTTTGCACTTTCTACTTTATCACTGCTTACTGCTGAGTGGCCAGACACATTTGCTAACCAAATCAGCACATTGCAGACTCTGTTTCAAAACCCAGTGCTTCAGTTTTAAAGCTGGTTTTTTTTTTTTTCCGAAAACCTTCACTTCACTGTATATTTAGAACATCTAACATATGTGTAAAACATTCTCTTCACTTTCATGAAATCATCTGTAATTTCTATTTTGATGAAATACAACACTTAAGGAAATCAAATAAATAAAATTAAGTACCTAGGATTTTAGTTCATTATGTTTCAATTCACCTAAATTATTCATGGGTGTCGAAGATACCTTTTTGTTTTATTGCATAAAGGAATTCTCAGGCCTTGTTAAAAATAACTTTAGTTCTGCTCAGATTGAGAGTAATTTTCTTTCATGCTTTTTGTTTGGGGTTTTTTTTGACCATTCATATAAAGGGATTTCAGAAGTTACTAGGTTAGTAAGGAGCAAATTAAATTCACTCCCCTTAGTCATTTGCTGCCTTTTTTTCCTTAGAATACTTACTTCTGGAAGTTGAAATATTTATGCAGATAGTAAAAGAAAATCTACACACAATGATGAAATGTAAATGCATTTTATACAAATTAGAGGATTATGTGGATTGTATAGAACTATGTTCCTTTCGGTTTTTTATTTGTACCATATAAGTTTAATATACTATTTTAAAAGCAAAATTTTTAAATGGACAATATAATTTGTAAGGAGAATGGATCTCTACAAGAAGTGTAAAATGTTGCAAGTTACAAAATGCTGACTCATTAAACTACAGAAAAACCACATTTTTCAATGCTTCTGCTTCAAGAATGACATTACTTTTGAATTAAGTAATCCATTACACATTTCTTTACCAAACATTTGTAAACAAAGGGTTTGATCCAATTTTACCTGCAGCCTACCCAGCCCCACAGGCCCTTGGAGACACATGGATCCTGTCTGTGAAATAGTTTTGATTTGTCCCACTGAGGGGGAACTAGCCAAGGGGTAAAACTCCACAGGGGCTGTTTTCTGTGAGGCAGTTCCCTAATATTCCCTACTTTTGGATTTGTTTGCTGCTTCAAACTTTGGACATGATGTTTGGAACTACCCTGAGTTTGGCAGGGCTGTGATCTGTAAGTCACTGTAGGTGCAAACTGGAGTAATCTCGTAGGTGTCTTGTTAAGGTTTATTTGGTCTTCTGCCTTATTTACACAGGCACACACCTGCTTGTTACGTGAGAGCACTGACTTCTCGCTCTTTCCCTCAAAAAGTCACTGGAGCAATCCTGTCCTGATAATATTGTCCTGTCATATCTTGTAAGGCCATTATGGGGAAGGAAAACAGCAGCAATGGAAGCTGTCACCATTTCACATTGCCTCTCTTCTGATCTGAGATTCTATTGATTTGGTGAGATCTTTAAAGTGCTCAAGCTTTTAACAGACCTAAACATGGTCTGCTACTTGATAAAGAGAGTCAATAGTGCTTGGTCACGTCTTCAACTAGGCCTCTGTGAGGTGTACAATATCATTTTACATTCATTACTAACAATTAGGCATTCAGTTTGTTATGGAGAGGTGTGTATTTTCTTCAAGGAAGAGCTCAAGTAAGTACTTTTCTTATGTAGTTTGGTATTAAAAAAACCTCTTCTCATTTACACTACAGCATCACTCAGATCCATGCATCTACTACCACTTGTGTGTTGTCTCTGGGCTGTGATTGAAAATCCAGCTGATGGAGATTCACCAATCTTTTAAGAACACCAAAAATATAAAAATTTTTGGGTGATTTACTCCCTCTTTTATTTCTTTTCAAGGCATTCAGTTAGCATAAAAATAATGATTATTACATAAATTAAAGTTGTTGCAATTCAGCTGTAGGGATTGCAGTCCAAAGCCAGTGAAGATAGATCAAGGTTTTAAAAAGTATCTGCTGTAAATTAAAAACAAATGGTTGGAAGTATTTTGCAGACCTCTCTCCCAGATTGTATATTCCATTTTCCAAATTAAATCTAAGAGAGAATATTACTTTATTGAGATTTATGGAATAATTTCTTTAAAAATTCCAGCAATATGAGAATGTAGGCAGACACTGACAATGAAGAAAAGTAAGTGTCAGCTACTAAGTGGTTTCATCTTTTGGAGCTTTTTATTTGTTTGGTAATGGGAAAAATTAGTTCTGACTGCTTTTTAAAGCTAAAATTATATATAAACCATTAATTAGGGGCAGATCATTTGTCCAGCTTCTACTGCAGAGGGGATAAAATGGGTGGAAAACATGATAATATACCAGTGCTCCACTGGAGGAAGTGTTCCTCCCTCAACCCAACTTGCTGATCCTGTCTAAGGAATAGGACTTAAGAGCTTGTGAGAAAATGTGTGTAAGAGGATATAAAGGAAAATTGTTCTGTGGCATGTGGGGGAAATATATATAGGAATAGCAGTTGGGCTGTATTAACTATGAAAGTAAATGTGTTACTCAATTTTTCACCTCTTTCAAGACAAACACAAGACCCATTTTCCGTGTGGCACAGTACAAGGGATGTAACAAAAGGAAATCATAGCTCTGATGGACAGGAAAGCACAGAGAAGAAGTCCCAAGGACACAGGACTGGTTTTGAGAGCTACAGTACGTCATGGATTCCCTGAAGGATTCTTAGGACCTCATTACAGATTTCGGGGTGTCCAAGAGCTTAAAGGGATGATGAATCCTGGAGCCTTAGTGGGCTCTTAAACCTCCTCCCATTAAAGAAAAACATGTGGTTGAAACTGTGTTGGCTAAAAACCATGGAATTTTCTGCGTAACTTTATTCCTTCTTTGCCATTTTGTGTTGGCTATCATGATCTCTGCCTGTTATATTTCAGCAAACGCAATAATTTCCTTTTAATTAGATAATTGCCATGTTATTCATTGGTTTTGATCACTTCTAAATTCAGCTTTTGGTTTTAACAAATGTAGTTTCAGAAGATGATGGATTTTTACATTTTTTAAACCACTAAATGTTCAAAAAGGATTTGTACACATAACAAAATTAAAGTAGGGATTATCTAGCACTGTGTGTGGGATACAGCTATAATCTATACAGAGCATGGAAAAGAAACTGGCATTCTCAATTGCACTGCACACATCTCAGTAATAACAGGGTATGAGGCATACAATTTCATGGAACACCCACAATGAAAATTATTCTTTCCAAACAGAGAATTGTTTTGGAATAAGTTAGGTTAATTTGCACCATGGGATTCCTCTCAAGGAAACATAGAACATTAAAATCTACACATGTGCATGTAAAATGATAAAGTATTATCTTCTTTCCCCTCTCAGCTCCTCAAATCTGAGACACGCTACCCAAAATCAACAGAAACGGTTATGTTTTGTTGATTCAAATTTCCTCAGAATAAACTGGCAATTCTTCATCTGGTCAGCTTACAACCTGAGAGCCACTGCAGTGTTCCACAATTGCTAGCTCGAGTATGGTTATCTAGTGCCGTCTCTCACACAAAAATAGAGGTCTCTAGAGCTTTTGGCACATGCTTTTCAGAATGGTAAGAAACTTTATTTTCAACAGAGCTATATGGTGCTAAGATACAGCCTCTTTCAAAGGCCTGTTGTGCCCCTATTAGGATTAGAACCAAAATCTGCAAATGGTTAACGAGAAATCCAGGCACATTTCACTGTCATTATGCAATATTTGGTTAAAACGCAGTATTTTACATTTTCTGAATACAGTTGAAGTATATTAAGTCCTCACAACATTATTATCGCCCTCTCAAAAATTACAAAGAATTTATCACTAATAAAGGAAAAAAATCTTCCTTTGCATGAAGAAGGTTGAATTCTCATGCAGACTATTGTGCTATGTGCATTGTGACTGTTTTGTTACTATTTAAGGTCACTATAACCAATGATATTCTGCATGGTTTATCTTTAAAATGTCATGATTTTTTCACATTTGGCCATTTGCACACCTTAACCATTATTTCTTTCTGAGTTTTCTGCTCCAATTATGTCAAGACATTTAAAAGCAATTAATTGTGGTACCTAGTGGGCAGGTCACAGGTGAGGTGTGGCCTCAGAAATGATGTCTGTTGTGCCACAGGTCTGACTGCTGCTCTTCTGACCTCTCGGATGAGTGAGAAACCCCCATGTCCTCTGACCTGACATCACTTCACCTCCAGGTCCTGTGCTGAAAAATAGTCTTCATCACTTCCCCCTGCAGTCTCCAGAGGAAAACTGAGGTCTGTATTGGTCGCCTTGGCATTTTTGCAACAACACAGGCAATGTAGTGTTTCAGTTTCTCACCAAAGACATCTTAAAGTCTCCCTTTTCATACACTGAAAGTGGAGTCCCAGGACACCCAAGAATACCCCAAAATGTATCACTGTTATATGTCAATGATTTTATTCACCTTGCCCCCCTGCCTGGGCCTATGCACGTATCTTACATGGATTTACCATTTCATTAGTCTTAGAAGTATAGGAGCAGGACAGCAAATAGAGTTTGCACTCAGCACTGGTAGAAGTAGCTGTAGAATGGAATTAAAATGAAATCTTGGTCTGTTCATCATAGAATATATGTCATACTTATGTTCTGTACCTCAACGTTGTTATTTTAGAGGACTATCCCTATTCTTCATGTAGAGATGAGAGCTTGGTCTGGTAGAACAATGAGGATTTACTTTCCAGAGTTTTCATAGAGTTTGTTTCTGAATAACTCTGAAGAATTGCAGGCCCATTGGGTTGAAGAAGTAAGAAATTCAGATAGGATCTCTCAATTGTCCTTCCAGTGCAGCCTGGAGAGAAATGCAACTTTTCACTGTTCCCCTTTCTCTCCATGCATCAAAATAATCTCTTTTGGGACTAATTGGTCACGAATTTAGTAGCCACTATAAGTTTGGCTTTCTAGGAAGCAGAGAGTACAAGTTAGTGCTTAGTGGAGGGATGCACAGCTTGCTGTGATGTCAGGGCAAAAAGTTCAAGAAAGGTTCATTGATGTCACCCTCATCCATGTAACTGTTCAGAGGAAAATGAGTTGAAATTACTGGACTTGGATGGAAGGATTAGCATGAAATATGTGAATTGTGGGTATTCTGTCAGAAACATAAATCTTGTGGATATGAATGGACAGTGTACATGTTAACTTAGATTTGTCTGTGCATCAACATGATGCAAAAACAAATGTACACATCCAGTCAAGAGGGATGAAAAGTTTTATCACTGACAGAACTGAGCAATTCAGCAAATAATACAAACATTATGATTCTATTCCCACAGTAAGTTTTAAACAGATTTTATCCCTGGCTTATTGTAGTTTTCTGTAGCCGCTCCTCACTGCAAAGACAGCACAACCTCTTATAAACTTCTTGGAACAGGCTGTGCCAGTGCTGGAGGTACGGGCAATTTTAAATTTTTTTTAAATTTGATTATATATTGAATGACCTGAGTAATACGTATTCATGTTATTAACTGTTACAGAATCATGGAATCATTAACTTTGGCAAAGACCTCTAAGATCATTAAGTGTACCATTAACCCAGCACCACCACGTTTACCACGAAACCACGTCTCCAGGTGCCACATCCACCTGCCTTTTAAACACTTCCAGGGGTGGTGATTCCACCACTTCCGTGGGCAGCCTGTTCCAGTATCTTGCCACAAACATGAAGGCACAGTAGATGTTTCACTACTAATCATGCATTCCAGCAAAAAGATGCCTGTGGTGACCAGATGCTCATTTGATCCTAAGAAACTCTGGAATAATTGGCTCAGAGTAGCACAGTTAACATATTTAATGCCTGACAGTCTACTCCCATACTATTATAGTGAACATATGAATTACTGTGTTCCACAGCACTCTCCATGGCATCACAGAAAATTCCTACCTGAATCACTGGATCACTCATTAATAAGATTCTGCAGGACTGAAAGCACTTGTGCTCTGATATAAAACCTACCAAAACACAGTAAGAGATATATCTAACTTTTAACTCATCCAAAGGCTGTTACTTAGAAATTTGCTGAGCATACACTTAAAAGAATTGTCAGATATTTCTATGGGTCTTTTTTCCCTGCAAAGAGAACTGGCTGTTAAAATACTTATAAGGAATTATATAGGAATATAGCATTTAAAAAACTTTGGGAATTAAAAAACTCACATAAAGTAGTCTTACTGATATTAATTTGAAAGAAAGATGAACTAAGAAGGTGACTGTGGCTTAATATTTAGGGGAAGCTTCTGTTTAAGTGTTTCTGACAAGGAACACCATAGTCTTAGAGCAGAGAAGAAGGTGACAGAGGTCGAGTTTAACTCATATGTTCTCAACAATGATCTCTGATAGCATTTAACTGAGACTTTCTGTCCCTCTTCCCTTCCCTTCCCTCCCCTGCCCTGCCCTTTCCTTCCTCAGAGACTTTGCCCTTTTTTGTGATATTCCCATGAGATACTCGAGAAATATTTTATTACTAGCTAAAAAAAAATATAAACAACTGAATCTGTACACAAGTGCAAGTGGTAATTGCATAATGGCAAATTTAAGGACACCCATTTTGCAGGGGTTTCTGCTCTCAGCACTGTGTGAGGCAAAGTGCAGCAGAGTGCAGCCGTTCTTGCTGGCTGCACAATTTATGACCCTGTAGCCAGCAGATACACACCAGAGCTGCACCAGAGCTTAGTCACAATCAAAAAGAAAATAAAACAAACAAAAAAAAAGAAGCAATAAACTGAAAATAACCTAAGGATCGGAGATGACAAGCAACTTAACGTGAAGCCCTGCTGCAATTCTGTACCTAAAGAGCTCGTTCAGTCAGTAGATTTATAAGTAGAAAATGACCTTCTAACTACAGGGACTTGATTTTAGCATTGGCAGCAGTGAGATGTAAACTTGGCTACTTTGCACAGTTCTGAGGTCCTTCGTTTTAAAAGGATTTGGGGAAGTTGAATGATTATAGGGAAGGACCACAAAAATGATTTAAGGACTAACGGTTGCAGCCCTAGAGCTACTTAGCTTTTCAGAAAGTATTCTGAAAGGTGATTATAGCATTTAATTCCCAAGAGAAGTGGTAAGCTCCTAATTTTTTTTGTTGTTGCCAAACCGTACCTTGATGCCTTCCCTTCTGAACAATATATTTTAGACCAATATATTTTAGACCAATACAGGTTTTTGGGCTCAGGAGAGAAGAAAGTAAGTGAAAATTGATGTAATAGGCTGTGCTGCATTTTATGGTTACTGCTACTAACCTAAAGGTTCCCAAATCTTAGGAAATAATACAGTTAATAAGATAAAATACAGTCACAGGAGTGTGAAAAGTTGGAGAACTGCTATAGCATTGACCATTTTTAAGTTAGATACATTCTTCAGTACAAGGTGACTGGACTGATCTTGTAATAACAGCATATTAAGCATTGCTGCATCTTAAGAAATCATTAAATCCAAGTATTTAGAATGTTTTGACACCTTTTTTTTCCCCTGCTGAGTGTATTATGGGATAAAATCAGATTTGCATGATACTTTTGGAGCCTTTAATTATGTTGCCTAAATTTTGACAATAGATTCAGACACATCAGGTCTAAATTTTCCAGATAATTGATGAAGGTCTCCTTAAATGCCTCTTAAATCTAAGTGTTACCATTATTAGTTCAATAGTTTCTTATTTCAACTTTCTGCCTCTTTTCTACTTGGCAATAGTTTAAAACAGAAAGAAAATAACAATACTGAAAATCAGACTGAAAGAAAAAAATGCGCTCTAATATTTTCATTAAAAAATTGTCTTTGCTCATAACTTTGAAGGAAGAACTGTAAAATGTTGCTCTGCAACTAGTAACTCTGTTCACCACAACATAATGGAGCAGTAAATCACCAAAACAGGGAAGCAGACTTTTACTTTGGTTATTTTATGGGGTTTTTTTTGGTAAAAGGTTCATTCTTTTCTTCTGTATACACTCAGGATAGTTTGCAATGTTAATGGGTACATTAATATATTAGGAGATGGAATCAGTATTTTCTCCACTACACTGGGCTACGTATTTCTAAAGAGTTGAGCCGAGTGCATGGCCTAGATTTGAGTGACAGGTCCATGTCTCACTCATGTCCTTGCTCAGCTTTGAGGCAAGACCGAGGTCCACGGCTTCTTCTTGTCACCACATTCCTGCCACAGGGAAGGAGGTGACCAGAGGGGGTTGGCCAAGTGCCCAATCCACGGACACACACACTACAATACTTATAGCCATGTGACATAAAGTGCATTGGAGAAGGCCACAGATGTTGAATTAGCAAATTCTTGGTTAATATCCGTTCATGGCTTCCAACAATTAAGTTAAAAAATCGAAGATCAAAAAAGCATTCCTGCTAACTGTGCTGTCAAAGAGTTTTAGAAACTGGGAGATGTGCAAAGAAAAATTGGTTCTTAAGCTTTTTTTTCTTTTTTTAATCTTCAGGAATCCTGCATCTAGTTTTCTCTGGAGTAAGGCCACCAAGAAGCACAAGTCCCCATCATCCATTCATGGAATCTATCTCTATTATGAAATACTTCTCCACACTTGTGCTAATTCCTTCTGAGATACTGGCAGCAGATAAAATTATCGCTGCTCCTTCTTCATTTGAACTCCTCAAAATTAAATCATGTAACTGTCAGTAATTTTACTGCAGCAACAATTTTCAAGCAGAGAACCTCAATGACTTCAATGAACATTAAAAGCCAATGGACCAATAAAACTTAGGCAAGGAGTTGTATCAGTCTTCTTACTTACTTTCTATTTATATCCACAGACCTTCCTAGGAGTGATGGACAAGAAGCAAATCCAGACAATCCTACTGATGTGCTTAGGGCAGCAGAGCCTGTGAAGAAGCCCTACAAACTTGCCCACAGCAATTTTAGGGGCTCCAAATGAATTTCATCTACACAGGGACCAGTAGATCCATTAGAGAAACAAAAAGGCGTCTTTTTAGGAGAGAACCATGACTTATTGTTATACAGTGCAAACACCTCTCTTCCTCTGTTTTTGTATATTGTTTTCCTCCTTATCTGATGGCCAGTGCTGTGATGAGTGAAATACGTTAGTGAGATCAGAGCTAACCACCAGGATTATTTTTATGAAGGAAATACATCACTTCAGTTTCTTGGTTGTATCGGCCTCAAGATAGTTTTAATTTGATTCTTTGGAACAGTTTTGCTACTTTATGACAATATAATGATTTTATCACTGCTAAATTTCCTCTTGACATTAGAAAAAGAAGACAAAATCAACCACCACTATTTTATTCCATCTATTGGCATTAAAAATATCTTACCGGGATAGCTGTACAAAATTCTTTTCAGAGGCATCCATTTATATTACCTTTGATTCAACCACAGCTGCATTATTATTATTATTGGCATTAGCATTGTCATTATCATTATTCTAATTATTTACTGGGTGCAACATACATCTCAAAAAGTTTGAAAAAGTATTTTTGCTGTTTTTACTGTCACTAGAGTTAAGTATTTTCTTGTATTTCAGGTACAGAAAGAAAATAGCAGAAACTGCTATTTTCAGACACTTGAGTATAAGAGAGAAAATTTTTACACTTCTTTTTAGGGAAAAAATATTGTTTGCCTTTTCTTGCTATCATTGCTCCAAGGCTGGAAAAGAGGTGAGCGGTTTTTGTTTTCCTCAAAGTGCATACATCCAAATTCTGGCATTTACACAAGTTTCCTGAGTGAGCACAGAGGACACATTCCATGATGTTTGCACTATGCAAGTGGATGCAGAGTTTTAGACAGAGGTTTATTGAAGTTTTTTTGATTGCTGACTGTTCTACACTGCCTGCTGGAATATCATCTATCCAAAGAGTATTCTCCATTACTGATTTCTAGTATTGAAGTGTGTAAGGTAAGTAAAACCAAATACTCTATCAAGTAGTGCCAGTGCTACCACTGCCACAGTGATCTCCCATCCTTCTGGGTAAGGGACCACGGACAACGATTACAGGAATCAGACAGCAGGCGATAAAGGTGAAAATGTTTTAAGAACCCTTGTTTTAAAACTACCATTTTAAAACTACCATTTTGATTACATGAGGTTCGGGTTTTTTTATTTATTTATTATTCTATATAATGTACTCATTCCACAAATTCCTTACTCTTTCTGTTTAAGAGCTGGAGTCTTGCTCCTAGTCACATTCCCTTTCTCCTTACCTGCAGAGTACATAAAGCCTGCATTAAACACTGCAATACAATTATCTTCAGTCACTGGACTGTTATCTCGGGGAATTGAATTAGACTTTCTAGCTTCAAAACATCAAATTATTTACACAAAATGTTATAGTTGAAACAGTGTAGAGCATTATATGATGGTTAGAATAGCAAAGATCAAAATGATCAGGTAATACTGATTTAAAAGAGAACTAAAAGTTGAATCTGATCCTGAGGGTACCTGTTGAGAGTCATATCAAGCAGGTTAGTGCCTGTTCAGAAGCATGGAAAATCAGTTTTCCATTTAGCCTTGTCTCTAAGTTGCAGCTGTAAAAGTTTCCTTGAGAAAGGTTTCTTTGGGGCCAATAACAGTTCTGTGGAAATTTCACTGTCAGTTTTTCACAGGTATGAGTGATCAGGACTTTTGGTTAAGAAATATGAAACAGCTTTAGATGGTTGTTTAAAAACACCCCTGATAAGTCCCTTCTGTTTGGATATCTTGAACATAATGTTTATCCACACAGGCAGAAAAGGAAGCATTCAGAAAAATACATAATCATATAAAGTGGTTTTTTCCTTTGAAAAAGGTACAATATGTTTCATTGCTCTCTTTTTCAACACACACTAAAAAACTCTGAGATTTCCCCTCAGAAAAGTCTATCCTAATTGGCCCCTTGCCCTTATAGCTGAAACGAAATTATCAGTTAACTTGTGCTATGCGTTTTAAGTCGATCTAGTTTGTCACAATCATTATTTAAGATCACTCTGTCAAGAGTATGTCAGTATAACTTTCATCCATGAAGACTTTTTGATACATAGTCCTGGACTGTTCTAGGCATAACCTGATTACAATTTAAAACTTCTTTATAAATCTGAATTTTACTTACATTACCACTCTGAATTCTGACAAGAAATCAACATGGAACAACACTTGACAACATTCCCGAAGTAAAACATCTTCCAACAGACTTAAGAGTTTTCCATTGGTACTTACCCCATAACTAGATATAATTTCTCACCTCCACCTCCCAACACATTCCCATCAGTGCCCATTCCCCACTCACTGCCGTGACCATGGAGGTGTTCCCAGTAAACAGGGTGGAAGCTGTTGCACCAACCCTCCCTCGTGTCTGAGTTTAGAGGGTCAGTCACTTTTACGTGCCCCTCCAATATATGCAGTTTTAAAGCAGCCTCCCACCCAGGGTGGCTTGTGCTACATTTGGGGTCAAGCTAAGGGGGAATGAGCACCCCTGCTCCTCTCCAGGGCATCCCTGAGCATTCCCAGGCCCCCTCCTGTGTCCAGCTCCCCAAGCATCACCGAGCACCCGGAGGACGAGGGAGGCCCTAAGCTGAACTTGCTCCCACTGGCACCACAGCAAAACTCATCTGAATTCAATGAGATAGAAATGAGCCTAAAGGATGAAAATACAAAGATGATGCTGTGGAATGGTGGTGCTGAATAGTTTCATTTGAATTTTAAGTGAGGAAAAAATGAAGGGAAAGAAAAAAGTTTGATAAGAATTACAAGATGCTATGTTCTCCCTTCCCACTACGAGTTTTCACTTCTTTGCCAGAAAGAACTGTGGTGTCCCTTGCCATTGCTCTTTCTTGTTATTTAAATTTAATTAATATGTAAAAAATATTCTTCCCATTTCCCCCATATACATGCTAAAAATATAAAAAGGTAGAGATAAGTATAAAATCGAACCTTTATTCCACTTTGAACAAGCTTGTGTATATCCAAAAAAGGTTCCTTGAGTATGTCTCCTTCGGGAGTGAAAATCTTCACGTATCCTTCTTTCTCAAGAATAAAGAGGCGATGGGATCCATCCCCACAATGTACTGCTCCAACAGGCTGCCTTAGTCCACTCACCACCTCCTGGATACAGAAGCAGTTGTGCTTGTGTTTTCTAAAGAAATTTAAAGAAATAGTGAGACTTTTCTTCTTTCTCATAACCATGACACAACAATGTCGCTAAAAGATAAAATTATTGTTCTGCAATGATATTAAAAATAGGTTTATATTAAAAAAAATTATATATTAATATATAAAAATTATTTCCTTGAACAGCATTATATGCAAGCACATAATACAGAAAATCAGTTTGAGCTTCACTTGAGTAAAATTTGGTCTGCATACAAGAAAGAGAACATTAAATAAACTCAGATCCAAAATGCAGAGCAATGGGAGGGAAAGAATTTGGTGAAAGAAGAGAATAATTTAGAAATACAGAATTTCTACTATAAAATAAACACAGTAAATTTCATCACTTTGACAAAATTTGGCTTCTAAAATTCATTTTAAAATAATAACTTTTGATGGAATAATATAATTTAATTATTTTCACAAAAAAAAACCTCCACAAATGAAATAAATTGAAGATCACGACAGAAATATTTTACTAATAAATATATTGTAGTTGTTCAGTTATATTAAATTCAGGTACAAATTACTTCCCAGAACTACGAATGATCCACTGCTGGACGATAACCAAGATCCACAGGGTGGATCAGAGCAGGATTCTAACACCTTTTCAGCAAGGCAAATATCAAATGGTACTGAAGTGCTGAAGTTCATGTAACTTTCTCTTTTGACGTACACTAGCAGCAGCAAAAGAAAGTCACATCTGGAAAACACAGCTGCTCAGCACAAGCACACACTGAGCTGTTTCACTGTGAAAACCACAGGCTTTGCTAGGGTTTTTTTTTCAGATTAAACAGCATTTATCTTTATGAACCTGCTGATCTCTTCCTCTTTGTCATATTCTTCCATGTGGTCCAGAGAGTTAGAAGCTGGCCCTCGCACTTGTTTTCTTGGAAAATCTGGAAAGCACACACCACCATCTTTTCTTGCATAGTAATAGCAAAACTCATCAGCTGTAGTTTGGAGGAAACCTTAAAAATGCAAAAGAGCATACAAATATTTAGTGTGTTGTCATGTCTGCAGTTTTGTATCATCAAACTCATCTTTAAATAGATTATAGTGGAAAAAGAGGTCATTTTAAACAAAGGCCTGTCTGCAAAAAAAAAAAAAAAGCCTGCTCTGAGTAAACACAAATGTATAAACACAAAGTGAGTATTGCCTTTTACAGTTTATTCATCTGTGTTTGTATTAAACCTAATTTTCAGTGTGCTTAAGTTTCATTCAAAACGGCACAACAGTTCACTCACTAAAAAATTAAGAGACAAAGTTCAGAGTTGAGGCTGTGACACATTTCTCCCTAATTTTAACCCTATCAATCAAGTGTAGTATCTGCTGTAAAATAGCTTGAGCAGCTTCTGTTTAATTTGCTTTTTTTAAGTGATTAATTCTAGTCAAAATCTCAGTAAAGACTCTGGTAAAAGACACGCAGTAAAAATTTTCTGGAATGCTGCCAGCAAAGGACATTGGTTGGAGAGGTGAAAAGTGGGAAGTACTGCTGAAAACTGCACCGTGTTGACATCCAGCTGGCCTCTGGTTGACTCCCAGCATTAAAGTAGCTGAGTGGTGTCCCATGGTGAAGTCTACTTCCTCAGCCCCATCCCCTGAAAAGGAGAATATGTCTCATGCTGCATTGGATGAAAGGTGGTCCTTGGGTTTTAGGTTAAAATGGGAAGGAGTTCGAAGACCCAGAAAAACAAGAAGTTGATAAAATGAGAGCCTTTGAAGGAAAACCCTGCCACTATTGCTATTACTTTCTTGCATTATGTTTAAAGATGTCAAAAAAATACCAGTTTCTGTTCACAAACCTATTTCTAATCATTTCTATCCAGGTTTTAATCAAGAGTATTAAATCTAAGAAGACAGAGTCTGGCTAGTTATGCATGTACTATTTTACCAGAACATTGTTAAGATAATATGTCTTAAGTTACCTCCATTCCCTTTTTGCTTTACTGGCAACTGTCTTAGGATGTACTATGGTCCAGGACATAACTCATAGGATACACAGAATTAGCACCTAATTGGAATTAGAGGCCTAATTTATGCATGGCTTTACCACTTGTGAATAATGCAGTAATCCATAGATCTTGGCCATAAAACCTCTGGCTTACAACGTACAATAAGGACTGATCAGGGACAGCTGTGTTTCATTGGAAAATGCCAATTTCTTACAAGCAAAGCTTTTTCAGAAACATTATCAGTTTTGACAAAATTTTACTTAACATGATGTTTCTGGTCCAAGCTCAAACTTCTGGTCTAAATGAAAAAGACAGAACCAGACAGCAAACCTTGTATCACTATACTCAATGTCTTGTAATTAGGGTGTTTCATTAGGAAGAGGAATATTCAGGTCAATGCCCCTCGTCTGTCAGGCAACAATTTGACCCTAAGTCTCTCATTTCCCAAGTAAATGTCCTAACAACGACTTTATTAGCTATCCTGGGGTGGTCTCTCTGTGGCTTTCTTCATGGAAAATTTCGAAAGAGTTCAATTTCTTCCTTATGTGGAATAGGAAAATTTTTTAGATCCCAGAATTTCTGCAGAGTGAAAAGCCTTTCCCACCCAACTATACTTCTTTTCATATACATCTTCCTTTAAAAATATTGGAAAAATAACACAACAAAGCCTGCCTTTGGTTTCTATAAAATGATATCTGGAAACACATGGTAGTGTGTTGTGGTGTAAAAGTTTAATTACCGTGATTTGGAGCTCCAGTAAATTTCATCTCTGAGGAGCTGCTTTTAATTTATAGTAGTTATTTGGAGAAAATGGGAGATGTAATTTCAAGTGGAACGACTGAAGAGGAACTCTGATATAATCACAGAGTTGTATTCCAAGGCTTGTAGATATAATGCCAAAATCAAAGGTAATCTAAAATCTTGCTGTTGAATTATGTGATTTAAGAATACAGGGGTTTGTCTTTAATAATTTATTTCTCTAGGCACAGTGGGTCATTCAAAATATGCAACAGTAAATTAGAGGTGTACAATTACTAAGAATTTCTAGAATTTTCCAAGTATACCATTTACTAGTTACTAAAGATAAACTTCTCTTAGCTTGAGTGCTGTCTTTAGTCAGGGAAACTCAGAACAGGTTGTGATCAGGCTGTTCATGTGGTACATGTCCATTTCAAATAACAATCAGATGCAAACTCACTTGACCAGTGCAATGCCTTTTCTTATATGTAAGACTAATCCCTTTGCCTCATGAAATATTTGAACATGCATCCAAGTGCATGGTGCACTGCAGTTGCCTTTTGCTGTTTAGCAAACCCATCAGCTTGTTCCAAGGAAGGATAAGGCTTATGGACCATTTTCATTAGAAATGCTTGTAAAAAAGTGGAGCTAGAATTAAACTATGAAAAATGTTGCATTACTGGAAGGAATGTAACCTCTGTAAATACAGTTTCACCTGTGCATTAAGGGTGGAATTTTGCCATTTTGTTCTATAAAAACCATAGTAATTTAGAAAAAAAAAATCTCCATGTGTTATATGTGCTCCATTTAACATAGTAACAGCTTTACTAAGGACATTTAGAAAAACATTTGCTTCTACTCTCCTATCTGCTTGTAGCCATTTATTATCTTCTTTCTCATGCTTAGATTGTAAGGTCTTTAGTGTACAGTTTGCCATTTTGTTCAGAGTTTGTACAGTGTCCAGAAGAATGGTCCCTGACAAGTGCCCCTAAGCACTAGAATTGTTTGAAGAAAAGAAAAAAAAAGTAACAGGGACTGCCACCCTTGATCCTGTGTGAATTTCTGTACTTGCTAATTTATTTTAAAAGACTCATACATATTATTACAAATTTCCTACCAGCTGTGTACGTGTTGACAGAGCAGTGCCTGTGTTAACAAAGAAAACTGAAATCACAAAGGAAGATTAAACATCATGTTTAAGTGTCAGATTTTGCACAGGCTTGCATTTCTATGCTAAACTTTCTGTCTTGCAAACAAGACTCCAACGACAGGCTTTTCAGTTAAGGCAGCTACAGTGAAGGCTTTCTGTGTTCGCCTTTATAAAACACTGTGGGAATAAATTGCAAGATTAAAAGCCTTTTCAAAGGAAAACTGCTCCCAGCTGATCCCCACCTCCTCTCTCCACTTGTATTTGCAGCCAGTTGTTCCTTACACTGTATCTCCCTTCCTATCCTACCTTCACCAAATTCCACTTTGCTGGATTCCCTGATTACCCACTCCCTTTCCTCTTCTCTTTGACACACAACTCCAGTGCCGTGGTAGCACGTGTCTCAGTCTTTGCAGCAAGTCAAGTTCCTATTCACTCCCTCCTGTTTGCACTGCACGCAGGATTGAGTATCACCCACTCATCTGAGTAAACCTACACTGCCTTTGAGGCCATCTGGAAGTCAGGCTCACCTGCTTTATTTCTGCTGTGACCTTGAGCATACAGTTCAACACTGTTTCAAAGCAGCCTTTACCTGCTTTGGGGTTTTCTGCACCTTCGACAGCTAGATGTGAATTTGTTCACAAAAACCCCACGTTCTCCTCTCTTCTCAACTGGCAGTGAAAACCAAATCAAAGATGTGATTTCAGACTGATTGTTTCAAAATGTACTAAGCCCACCGGTAGCTCACATAATTTCCAACTGGTTTTCAAGTGACTGGTGACCCTTTTCTCCTGCTCGGACACTGCAGGTTCCTGCACACAGGCAGGGCCGGGGTTGATCCCCTTCATGCTCTTGTCACCAGTAGCAAATTTACCAACCACTACTATTTTTCTGCAGGTTGAGTATGTTGACTGTCACTATTAATCAGCCATGTTAGAACTTCTGGAAGTGCTCTGTGAGTTGTAGAATTTCTT
Source organism: Cnemophilus loriae (assembly GCA_013397755.1). Lineage (NCBI taxonomy): Eukaryota > Metazoa > Chordata > Aves > Passeriformes > Corvidae > Cnemophilus > Cnemophilus loriae. Next base: position 5,201,145 of record VZTF01003561.1, on the reverse strand, counting down.
AAGAGTTCTAATGTTTTGGGCTAGAATTCCAACATTTTGGAACACTCTGCTTGGTGCTTGAACAATCCTATCAAGCATCTGTTCTGGTAATGCCTGGATTCAGATCTGGGTCTGGATCTGAATTCACCCACAATCATCTGGAGCCCATTTGTTCAAATGAAAATAATGGGGGCCAGATAGCTCAAAATCTCTCCCATGTCCTTGGATGGCACCATGGCTGTGGCACAGGTTTGTTCCTTAGAATATGTCACTTCCAATGGCATAGATCAAGTTTCTGCTTATGTCTAAAGGCAGGATCAGCTGTGCCTTTCTTTACTAGCTATATTAGCAATAAATGTTGAAAGTCTTCCCTTATGACCATGGAAAACTTAAAATTCCTATTGACTGAAGACACTTCATTAAATCACTTAACTCCAGTGTCTCCATCAATAATCACTTAAACTGAGGCTTGCAGTAAAGATTAGATGAGCAATAATCAGAACAGTTATCTGGAATAAAGCAAGGAAGCTCTAATCTCAAAGTCTTTGTGAAACATTACACCCTCCTGCATATCCATACAATCCTAACAGCTACTGATATTATTCTGCTTGAATAAGGAATATGGTCCACTTTTTCTCTCAATATTCCTAAAGAAGTCAGTGAAAGTTCTCATACAGTCATAACTGGTGGGCAAACTCCTGTCTTCTAGAGACTTAACCAAGGATCTGCCAGAGTTTTCTTCTTTGCAGGAGACAGAACAATAAATGAATTTTTGAAGCTAACTCATGAAAAAAACTGATGCATAATTTCTCAGCCTTCTTGGTTAATACATACTGCTAACATTTCAATCCCAGAAAAGATGCTAGCTATCTTAAAATGTTAATAATATTTCTCATTTGTGCAGGCCTTAAGGGATCAAATTATTTTTGTAGTCAGCAATTTCCTTAAACTCCATTGTATCGGTGTTCAGAAACAATTAGCACTCCCTAATGGAGGAAGAGTAATTATTCAACATTTTAACAAATGCAAAGTGAATCATTGCCAGAGACCTTGGGTTTGGGGGCCTGTTAATTTTCAACTCTGTTAAATCCTCCAGGCTAAGCTGAAAACATAGCTTCCAAATTTTCTATTTTTTCTTTCTTTTGCAATAAATATTATTATGGATATACAAGTCTCACACGAACCCCCAAAGAAGTTATTTTAATTACTTATATTTCAGAATGTACAAGACTATGAAACTGTATTAAAATCCTATAGGCCATCTTCTCAAAAAGAGGGACCTGAATCTTAATTAATACCTTTGGGAAATCCTAGGATAGGTATCAATGACGATGAGTACCAGTTAACTCACCAAATTAATCCTGTTGGTGGATGTAAGCATGCAGCAAGTTTTTGTCAGTACAACCTACTTTCAGGACAACTATTTAGAATGATTATTAGCATCTAATTGATGCAGGAAAAATCCTATTTTAACTGATGCTAAAGTATGTAAGCTCTTTTCCTGCAAAGCACAGTGCTCTGCCCAGTGCTAAAGTTATGCTTTCATCTGGTTATCTTTCAAGGCAACCTGGGTGGTCACAAAAAGCACTTGACATCTTGATGCACTTCAGCAGTTTTACATATACACAAACTTTGTAGAAAAATAAATTTGTCATTCGTCACCACATATGTTGATCTGAGGAGCGAGATTCCTGTGGCTGTAGCTCCTGTGCTGCTCAGGCCTTTCTCATTCTCCCTCCCTCCCTCCCTCCACCTCCTCCTTCTTTCCCCCTTTTCCCTCTTTCACTTTTTTCAATTAAACATATTGTTGACTCATAAACACAGAATTTCACAAAACAACTCTGAGGGTCTCGCTCTGCAGAATATGAAAATCATTTGTGCTAGCTACAAACTCATGTCAAAAATGTCTTTGCGCTGACTTCTTATATGGGCCAAACATTTAGAATATCTAATCTGTTATCGCTGTTCAGCAGGCAGTCTTGGCAACTATGATCTATTCTGCTTTGCTTTGGGGAATGTGATAAAGAGCAAGAAACAGCTGGTTTAAGAAAGCCTTAGAAACATCTCGTAGTTTATAAAGACAATAATAATATTTTCATATTTGAGTGGGTTGAGATACATGTTAAACCACAGTAAAGGGAAAAAGTAAGTCAATTCAAAATGTTTTCTCAAGTCAATAAAAGAACACTGCAAAAAAATCCCTGCACTCTTGGGATTTCAGAGAAAACAAGTACACACTGTACACATGCAATTAAAAAACCGTCCTCCAAATCCCATCCACTTAAACTATCCCCTTTACTCAAACATGTTTATATTATATTACAAAGCTGTGTTCATATGTTAAAAGTGACTTTTAACAAATTCATTTTTCATCTCATTATCAAGTCTTTTTTTCCAGTCTGTGTTGCTAGTTGGAAAAAAAAAAAAAAAAAAAAGGAAATCTTAACCAATTTAATTATTTTCTCCTGTGTGGCATTGTTTATAAGTAGTATTTGGACAGGGAAAAAAGCATAGTTTAAAAATGACAGTCTTAAACATATAAATAATTTACTATTGGGAATACCAAAGATGTTGTTTAACATAATAGTGTCTTAAGACAGTGTTTCTAAAAGAGCCATCTTCTGCGGTTATTTTGTTGATATAGTTACAAGTGATAGCACACATTTAGTGACTGCCTCAGACAACACAGGGCAAACTCTGCTTTTGGTTATGTCCAGCTAACTCCACTGACTGTGGTGAGGAAGTGTTAGGTAAGTTAAGAATTTGGTTGTTAACAGCACGCTGGAAGTGATTCAAAGATCACAGAAGTCTATCAAATAGGGCCCTTTGATTTCAATGGGCTTTAAACCCTGTGGAAAAAACATCAGTTTCTAGGGTAACAAAACCAGAAAAAAACCACTTTACTCATCAGCTTTTAGAGGCTACAGCAAACAGCCAGGACCTTTTATTTTTTGCATTTTAAAGCAATCTATCATTTAGAGTAGCCTTTTGGATGGCCAGCTGCTTGTTTGCATGATTAGAATCAACACACTAATATTTCAGCAAAGGTAATAGTTTCAGATGCCTTTGGCAACAATCAAACCATGTGTGTTTCATGGCGAGTTTAACAGGAGGGTGGCAAGAGAGCACTCCAAAGTATTTACCTCCCTACACAAGATCTGCTGTGAAGACAGATCTTGTACTTCTAGCAGATTCTGCCTCTGCTTGGGCAAATTCCCCTGGATATCAGTGGAGTCTTTTCCCGGTTAACAGCTGGATCTATAACTGCTCAGGCAATACCAACATATCAGGACATCCTTTAGCCCCATATTTTGTTATGAGTTTTACCTGGTATGTGACCTCTGCAGGTATAATAGAATTCTTTACAATAGTCTTTGCACAGGTAGGGAAGAGTTAGTTCTTTTTCAGGAGTATCCCCTTTCTCAGGTGAGTGGAATAGGTTCTGAGCATGAGGTGAGCAGTGTGCACACTTGATTTCCTCCAGTAGCTTCGCACATTCTGTGTTGTTGGTAACAGAAAGGACCTGCAAGCCACAAACCAAAGACAAGTAAACCTATGATCTGCGTCCCCATCTTACACAAAGAAAGATTGCACGGACTAATGCCATAAATAATGCTAGTGGAACCAATACAGTTATTATCAATGCATCGACTTTCATGTCACCGTTCTGGAGGTGCAAATGTTATTACTATGAAATGTGCAATATGCCATTGGTACAGTGAGATCTAAATTTCTCTGATTTCTTACCGAAGATTCTTACAGAATCTTCTATAAGATTTCTTATTTGAGCTTGCTTCTCAGATAAGAATAACAGTACGCAAGTTACTTTAAGGACCCATGCCTGCCATCACATAGGCAATCTCTGAACTAGAGGGATCATTTATATAAGAGGGAGTTACAGCAGCAGGCCTTCTACCCACTTCTCTTATGAGAAATACCTAAAAACCTAACTTGTAAGGTGGCCTACTCAAGTGTTGAGAGAATAAAAATTAAAATTCTACCATCAGAACACATCAGGAAAACCACGGCTAGGTATTTGTGAAATAGGTGTATCTTGAACAACGCCACAGCCTGGCTGCTGTGATGACTGCTGTGGCATTCAGCAGGTGCCATGGATATTTCATGCTTTAAATGCTGCTCTGCTCTTTGCTCTCTCTAAAGCACACTATTTGGAGGTGAGAAACCCTGTATGTTTTCAGACATATTTTTCTATTATAAATGAAAAAGTAGAATTTGTAGCATCTTGTTTGCGTCAATATGGAAACTGTAACTTTGTCCTGAAAAAAAAGCATACATTTTGTATGCATAACACTTAAAGAGGCATGAAGCCACAACTGATGATGTGTTTAAATAAACACAGGAGGCTAAGGGGTGCAATGTCATCAAATCGTGAAAAATAATAGAAAACAGTGTAGTTGTCTTTATTAGCTTTTGAATGCAGTGCACTTTGTTAATCTATTGTTAACCACAAGGATTGTTTTTTGATCATTCATCCCAATGGTGGGCAGTGGGAAATGTGTTCTCTCCATTGAGAGGGACTGAATCTGACCCAGTGCAAAAACAAAGCTCAGGTTCTTTCTGCTATTTATGGAACGCAGTTATAAACAAAGACTGTCAGACACTTATGTTAAGAAATATTAATGTGGTAAGTATTCATATTGCGTAAAATTTGTAAATATTTGCAAATCACACATTTGAAAATATTGCTAGTTTTTCTATAGTTCATATCTCTGAGCTGATTTGCAGAAGGACTTTCTAATGTCATTCCCTTGCCATGTAACATTAAAGGGAATTATCTAAGTTACTTTTGACAAATAAGTTATTCAGTGCAGGAACACTCCTGATATGCTTGAGTCTGCTGTCTCATTGGTCAGCTCTCTTCTAGGGTGCTGCACTTTGATAACACAGGTCTGAACTCAGCTTTTCATTTACAGGTCATAATTACATAAACCTAAAACGCTTAAGAGAAATGCACTTTCCATTGTTTAAAACAGATATGTATCCAAAATATTACACAATATATGGCCCATACACTTAAACAAAATCCTATTTAAAACAACCTTAATTTAGAAGGCAAACTCAGTCCAGTAAAATTTAGTCTTATCATACATATATTGTCAAAAGACCATCTGAAATGCACACTAAAGTTTGGTGTTGGAAGTTGGACCACTGATTAGAAGAACACCATTTGGCTTCTACCCTTATTCTGGATGTGCTGCCATTGGCTTCAAAAAGAATTCCTCCAGGTTTGCCAGGATTACTTAAACGCATTAAATGTTCTGCTCTTTAGACTATCTGCTGTCTAACTATCCTCAGCTCCATAGCACCTGAAGGCCAGTTATGTGATTAACATCTGTCACATATAGTTTATTATCTCTCTTCACATCTTTCTTGAGAGAATAATTGTCTCACATATTTTGTAAAGAGTTTGTCTTTATTTTTTTTTTTTAAAGCTTTAAGACAGTAATCAATTAATTGTATGTTGCATGTATGGCAAAAGTTTTGCATTAGTCCTGAATTCTTTGGGGAATTTTTTCCATGGCCACAGGCTCTTGTCCCCTGAAAACGTTTATATTCTTTTTGCTAGATTGCCCATTTGGGCCATAGCAGCAGAATTGCTAACCTTAGCCTTCTTTCTTGAGTTTCAGATGTTGTTCTAGATATGGTAAATCTTGAAGACAAGAACTAAAAATATAATGATCACTACTATAAACTATAACCAAAATACATAACAACTAACACTTTGAACTTGACTGAATACTGCCTGGGATTGCAGTCCAGGTAGTAGAGAAGAGAGCTGACATGCTTGCAGCAATCCATGCTGCTGAGGCAGTATTCTGCACTAGCTGGACTTTCCTAAGGGATGCTGTGATTCTGATGGGAAGGGGCCTGTATAATTCAATCAGGTCATTCCCTGCCAAACTGGACAAAGTCTGAAGCCAATAGGGGATGAGCAAAAACACTATCCGCAAATGCTACTTTTTAAGAACATCATGTCACTTGTCTCTTGAAGTAAGGATGAAATGACCCATTTTGGTGCTTCCACCAAAGGACTGAGTACAGACCCTTCACAGTACTTGCCTACATGCAGTAGTACCACCTGGTTTGCAGAAGTCTCAGAAGTTTTCATCAGGGAGTTCATCTCGGGCTTTCTTGTGGTAACAGTGTGATGGTGTGTTTAGAAGTACAAGTAAACACAAGGTATTACTAGGTAAATATTCAGTGTATTTGTTGAATTAACTCCACAGAGATGCAGATAGAAAACTGTACTTCTGCTGGAAGACTCCAGAACACACTGTGAACGGGGAGGGGAAAATAAATTACAGGATAGCAAAGCTAATTTACTGTTTCTCGTGGAAAACGTAATTGACGTTGCCTGGTGATACAGGCTTGCCAACATTTCAGTCCTCAAAGTTAAGACAAAAGGATCCTAATCCCCCTGAGCAGCTGCTATCCAGGAATTAACCACAGGAATTCACCCCCTCATGTCACTTCTGGAATGAATCTTGGTCATATAATAGCTAATCGGAAGATTAAGGAATGAGAGTCAATCAATTATCTGAAAATCAAGTACAATGTTACTTAACTTTTAGAATGCTCAAGCAAAATAGGGTGGTAACATTTGCTCTGTGTGAGGTCTGATGTGTAACTCTGTACTGGCTTGGAGATAGGACAAGTCTCTAGTCTGAATTTCAATAAATCGATAATGTATTTATCCTGGAGTATACTAAACCAGTTCTAAGCAGATTCTGAAATACTTATTTAAATGAAGCTTTTTCTGTTGGATGTCTGCTTTGAAAATGACCTTAAAGTTGACAATGGCTTTGGTCTTTTGAAGAAATGTAAACTAATTTCCTGCTTCAATTTTTAAAGTCGTATGTGAAACCATCAAACTGCAGTGGTTTAAACTAACTGTGCTCTGGAAAATATGTAAAACTTCCAAACATTTATTGCAACATGCCTATTAATGATTATGCCTGCTGCTGACTAATTTACAACATCTGTAAGATCATCCTTTAATCTCTAGCCACATGAAAGTAAAACGGGTAGACTAAAGGTAAGATAAATCCTGGAATGCACAGGAAAGCACAGCATACTAAATTGGTTTATCAACAGAAAGAAGAGTGCAAAGAAGAAGAAACAGAAGATGACACAATAGACATAAATTCTTTACGATTAATATTATCATCTGTTTTGTGTACTCTGTCATATCTGGTTAGAGAAAGGCAGTAGAATTTTCATGCTAACAGAAGGAAAAAAACCAGTGAAATAAGTCATTGCATTAAGCCATATTTGATATACAAGCATTTATGTCTAAAATTCATGTGCTGACGAGATTGCTCAGCTGTTGAGTTGAACATATGCCTCTTCTGTATTATAGTGCTGGATTATGTCATTAAAGAGTTCAGTTTCAATTTTAGGGTAATATTTAAATAGATCATTGTACTAAGGCAGCTGTTAAAGGGACCCCAAGATGAGTTATTTGTTTAGTTGGATGTGTTCAACAATAGCCTTTGTTCATGAAAGAGCCAGAGCAAACAAATGATTGTAAAAGGGCACACTTGAAAACAATTACTTTTCACCCATTCCTTGACAGCCTTGGCTGTGAAACCATCCAAGGTAGAGAGGACTTCTTTGCCTGTCAGGCTGCAAGCAAACTTTTAGAAAAATTGATATTATAATGTTTGGCTGGGATGTAGTAGCCCTTCATAAACAAGGGGATATTGCCAGAAAAATAAAAGAGTTAAATGTCAACAACAGGACGCAAATATTTTACTTAAGCCAGTGCAATGCTGTATGTGCTCTTTACGGTAGCTCCATTATTGTTCCCAAAACTGCAGGTGGTGTTTTAATTTATAAACACAGATCAATAATTTGCTCAAAAATTCTCAAAGGCCCAGCATCTTAACCAAGAAGCTCTTACTAGAATGTCCACTGAGCATGCTTAATTAATTTTTTATTTTTTTTTTTAAAGATGGCAGTGCTCAGATTTCTGTTAATGGCATGGGCACTCCATCATGTAGGTATATGATGGAGTTTAAAAGAGCTGGTTTTGGAACTGTGGTAGAACACAGTTTAAAAAAATGTGCTTTTAAAAAAGTTACATTCAAATATATACCATAATACTTTGCCATGTTTTTTACAGAATGACCGCCTCAGTCTGTCAAGTATAAATGACATAGATTTTGACGTCTTTTTTAAAAATATATCTTTATCAGATATGATAAAGCAGACTTGTGAGTTCCATTAAAATTAATCTTTGGTGAAAAAAAGTCTGATTTTACAACCCTGTAAAATAACATTCCTTAAAAAATGGAATTTATATTTTAAAGAAAATACGAAACAGGTTCAACGGCTCAGAAATAGGTACTGTGGCATATATGGTCACTTCCTCACATTTACATCAGGTTTTTAGTACCGTCAGTAAGGAAAAGACACATTGAAAAGGAATTAAAAGATCTTTTAAAGTAATAGTAAGAAGAGAATAAACACTTCAACTGCCTGGGGATGGAAAACTAACCAAAATTTAACTTCCAGTTTATTGCATTCAACCAATTACCACAAGGGTCTCCAAGCACTGAATAATCTTAGTAGCATATATGCCACCGAGACATTGCAAACAGGGTGAATTAAGGACATATTTTCCAGTCCTTATTATTTTTTTCCTTCCCCCCCCCCCTTTTTTTTTTTCCAGCTAGATCTTTCAGGTTATCTGTGTGTGGTTATAGTTTAATTCAATTATCACACAGGAGCTTAATGACACTGTCTCTAGACAACATGAAGAAATATATCTGCCTTGAATCTCAAACTGCTGCTGCATATGGTATGAATAAAGAGAGATCTGCAGCTGAAAACCTGCAGTAAGACAGTTCTCACTCATCTGGGAATAGAGGGGGTAGGACAAATGCTCCCTCAAAAGGCATGAACATTTGGACAGAGCTGGGGACTGAAGGAGAATGATGTTCTCCAGTTTCACCCATTAGTGAACCAACTAACAAACACAATGGTGTTGTTGTTATTCTTTTGCCATAAGCAACAGGACTCTGTGTGTGGGCAGCAGTTTAGTGGGGAGGAGGATAAGTCGACCCCTTTTTGTCCTATTGATTTTTTCCTATTTGCATGACTTGAGCAAATTAAATGATGCAATATGGCTTTTTGTTACAAAACAAAGTGAGAGATACCACCCAGACACATATGTTGATTCGTAGAAGCTGTTTACATGAGAATGGAGTGAAATCTACCGTGAACTGAGCATAAAAATTCGATTCAGGCTGGGTATTTTTTTTTATTATGCTTGGGCCAGCAAGACTGAAACACAAGTTTTCCAAGAGTCTCTCAGACCTTGACAACTAGAGAGTTGTAACTGAGGAATTCTTAATTAAACCTAAACGGGGATGAAATGTAAAAAAAAAAAAAGAAAAAAAGAAAAAAGAAAAGAAAAGTAATAATAACTTAAAAAAAAAAAGACACCTGATTGTTTATTTCATGTGCAGTGATTCTTAATGACATTATTCAGCAACTTCCCTCCCTGTGCGTACCCCCGGCTGCAGCACTGGCCAGCACAGCACAGCTTATCAAACGCGGTCCTGCCTGGTTAGGTACCCACGCGTTTGAAAATCCAAGCAACAGGCTGATAAGCAGAATTTAACTTGCTAAGGGATGCAGAGAACTTGACGATTTTAAGAAATCGTTGAGCAGAGGAGGTGCTTCCCTTCACATGACCGCAGCTTGAAATTGGGCAGAGAGGCTGCCAGGTAATGTGGAAAGGCAGAGTATCTCACGGCACCTGGTGAGACACGGGCCCTGGGCGAGAGCCGGGACACCGGGGTCCCACAGCGGACACTTCGGGGGGCTTTCGCCGCTGATGCACGGAACCGTGAGTAGCACACGGGCCCCGAGGCGGCCGGAGATCACGGAATGTTGGTACACCGGCATCAGCCGCTATCCAAAGCCCCTCCCGAAGTAAGCATGTGGAGCAAACCGGAGACGATTTTTCACCCCAGGAAAAACCCAACCCGGATGGCACCGCCGGGCGAGCTCACAGCCCCCTCCGCTGCCGCTGCCCGGAGCCCGCCCGGCTCCTCCGCTCTTCCCCGCAGCCGCGCCCGGGCAGCAGCGGTACCTGCGGGCGGCCCGGCCCCGCTGCACCGGGACGGGACCGGCGCCGGGGCCACCGCCAGAAACTCGGGCGCTGCGGACAAAAAGTAACTCGGAGGCAGAGCCGGCGGTAGAGCCGGCACAACC